>BOPN01000331.1:443284-445784 GCA_017312705.2 Penaeus japonicus
TATATCTTTGGCCAGGTTCTGCTCCCGTTAGATGGCCCAGGCTTCGAGGAGCACCGCGCCCACATGCTGATCGGTGTCATTGTGCGAGGGAAGCACAAGCGAGTTTTCGACCACATAACCGGCACTTGGAGTATAGTCGGTGTTGCCGCCCCCCCTCCCCCCCTCAATCTTCCTGTTAGCCATAAGACTCATGGTAAGTTCTGTAAACTGGGCCTTAGCAGATTGATTATTTTCCTTTCTTTATTTTGTCTTTATTAAAAGTTTCAGCTAGTTATTATTGGTAATGAGTTATTTACTTATTTATTTGAATGCTTGATTTTTAAATTAGATATTCAGGGTCAGAGTTTTAATTCCTAATAGATTGAGTTTTAATATAGATTTGATATATGATTAGTTTTGCAGCTCCAATTATTTTTTTTATTTATTCCCTGTAGTATTATGATGTGGTTGTGTGATTATCATCACCATCATCATCATCATTGTCATTTTCTTTATCATTCTCATATAAATGATTTTGTTGTTGACTTCATTATTAGTATCACTTAATGTATCATTTTTATTTCTTCTTAATCATCATAGACATCATTATTGATATATTTTAATGCCATCATCTCCATAATTATTATTACCATCATCATCTTCATTCATAATCTTAATTTTCTTCATTTCCCACTTTCCCTTTAGTATGTCTTCTTTTTCTTCTTTTTTTCTTTTTTCTTTATTTTCTTTGCCAATGTATTTCATTTCTATGATTTAACAATGCTTCCAAGAAACTGAAGTTTTGTTAATGTTCAAGTACTTACCCCCTCCTCCCCCTTCTATATCTCTCATATTCTCTATATTTTCTCAGCTATTTTTCATAGAATTGACTTGTTTGATTTCTTTGGCTGCATACCTGTTTGTGTCAGTGTTGTGCTGTAGCACTTACTATAGGAACACAAACCCCAACACACCATGTTCCTTGTGCAGTAATAATAAACGGACCTGTTCAGCAATGGTGTTTCCTCTCGTTTTTCCAAAGAAGGTGATAGTTGGTTGGAAGGGCGATTGATATGAATAAAGAACTTTATTTACCAGTCTGTAGTAGTTAGGCTTGTCTTAATGCAATATATGTATGTGTGTGTTTTCCTTTAGCATGTGTTAATTTCAGACAGATATACAAAGTCTTCTCTCTTTGTTTCATATTAATTAAATTAAAGTAGAATGATAATGATTATTTTAACCCATTCACGACTGGGGGAATCTTTGCCTAATTCTGCTCCCAACAGCTTCCTGCAGGGAAATTTGTTGAGGCACGAAATAGTGCTGAACCTCTTAACCCATTCACGCCGGGCCATTTCCGGCTCTGAATGGTCAGAATGCTGCCAGGGTTTTCGAACACATAAGCCTAATGCATCGGGATTCTCGGGCACACTAGCAGTGAACCTGGGCTGTCCACTCGCTCACCCCGAGTGCCGGCCTTGACCAAATATCTTGCCGCCAGCATCTGACCCAAAAAACACAAAACGTGTCAGCACGTCATCCGGCGTAAATGGGTTAAAAGCAAGTTTCACCCACTTTATTCAGTCTTCTTCTTTTCCTCCTCCTCAATAAAGCCAAAAAATATGTGTATATAAGAAGAGAACTGTGTACAAAGTGTATATATGGCGAAGTTTTATGATGCACTAGGACATCATTCATGGCAAGGGAAATATTCCTATCCCATGATATCATGATGTGATCCACTGTGAATGGGTTAACATTGACACTACCTTGATAGTGTAAGTTTGAGTGGATAGAATCAGCACTTGTTCACTACATCTTGTTTTATGTGCACAGAAAATGAAATTGCTAATGCTGTATTTATTCCAGTTTTGTAATGATTGCACCCATACACACACACTTTCACTCACAATCGCATGCACAATCACAGTCGCACACACTCACACATAGACTAAAAGAATCTCCAAGAATCAAGAGAAGCACAAAGCCATATCATAAACTACCTTATAAAGAACACAAAATGTTGTACTTCAAATTCAAACAAATTTTTCTATTCCTGAAACAGAGTGTATGCCACTCTGCCATGGATCCTATGTTTGCCTGCCTGAGTTTAGGCTTCTTAGCTACTGTAAGAAAAGAAAGAGAGAGAGAAAAAAAAAAATAAATAAATAAATGAATGTTCACACAGAAAATACAGACCAATCCTTCTTTCACTGTCCATCTTAGCCTTAATAAAGATACGAGCTCAGCCTGACTAACACAGCTGGAAACCGTCTGGGTCCCTGAGGCAGTAAGTGTGTAAGTAAGTGGGGGTAGGTGTTGGTAAACAGGAATAGGAATAGAGAGTGGAACCGATACCATCTTGAAATTTTGTTCTTATAACCCATTCACGCCGGGGCGGTTCCGGCTTTGCATGGTCGCAATGCCGGGGTTTTCAAATGCACAAGCCTAACGCCCCGAGATTCTCGGACGCACACGCCACGAGCCTGGGCTTCCCGCTCGCTCAACCCGAGTGCCG
>BOPN01000331.1:450784-458284 GCA_017312705.2 Penaeus japonicus
TATCCATGAAAGTGAGTGTGTATTTCCATAAGCATTTGCAAAGGACAATGCAGTTGTAGGATAGCAAAGTAAAAGAAACTGTCCGATAACAGCAATAACCATTTATTTTATTTTTTAACTTTGCAGACTCTTCAGAAAGGAGTTACACACCTCCATTGCCAACAGACGAGGACATCCAAGAAATAGCCTTGGCTGCCAAGGACTCAGAAGAGGAGGTGGAGGAGGTGAGCCTTGGCGAAAGGTCGTACACACCACCTCCACCCCCAGATCGGCCAGGGGAAACAAACCTAGGCATTGCGCAAACTTCTCTGAAGAGACCAGCGAGAGACTACAAAGAATCGTCACTGCCAAAGAAGCGATTTACCGGTTTAGAGGACCAGCCGCCCGAGGCCGACTCATCATTCCAAACTCAAGAGCCCAACAGCCCACCCGAAGAGAGCTACATAGAAGCATCTCTGGACCAGGAATCGATGCTTGCGGAGCTCAACCGCCAGATTGAAGAGCACAAAAAAGAACTGAGCGAAATGCAGAAGACCATCGTCAACGAGGATGAAGAGCCCTACAGCCCCTCAAGATCTCACACTCCGCCCCTGGCAGGCAAAGAGGAGCTCAAGCTCGACACTTCCAAAATCAGTATTCCGTCAAATCTGCAAGAAATATTAGATAATATAAAGCAGAAAGAGGTAGAGATAAAAGAAAAAGAGCAGGAAATTAAAAGAAGATTAAGTTTGTCAGCTGATCCCATTGTTATGAATTATGCAAAATACCAAGATAGCAAAAATAAAGCATTAGGAGCATCTACAGCAGATATTAGTAAAGGGGATGTAGATATGCGGCCTTTGTTACACAATAAGACAAAAGATCTAGACCTTAGGGTATTACAGACTACAGATAAGAATAAAGTTCCTGTCTCAAATGAAACAAAACATGAAGCAGACACAGACCTTAGAGTTAGGGACCCTAGACTAGCCCGTGCACAAGCAGCTGCCGCACTTGATGCCAAAGAGAAAGGTAAGACTTTAAGCAAAATGAGTGACGAAGAGCTTCTTGCCAAAGCTCAAGAGATGGAATCCAATGACGACATTGGTAAACAAGCACATCCAGGGGAGGCCAACATGGAGGCAATGTATCACCCGCTTCCATACATGCCACCTGGTCCCTCTGGCGGGTTCATGCACCAGGGAGCCCCTGCACTGCCGCCTGATGACATGGGGTGTTCCATGGGACCCCCACCTCCTCCACCACCAGGTGTCATGGGGCCACCATCCTTTTCAGGACAGCCAGGGCCTCCACCCGTGGGCATGTATCCCCGTAATCATGGGGGCAGAATTCCAGGGCCACCATCCCACTCTGGCCCACATGGACCACCAAGTCATCCTGTCCCACATGGTCCTCTAGGCCACCCTGGCCCTCATGGCATGCCAGGTCCACATGGTCCAATCGGCCACTCCGGACATCCTGGACCACATGGTCCACACGGCATGCCAAATCACCATGATGGTATGGGTATGCATGGTATGCCCAATCCCATGGGCCCTCAGGGGCCTGGAGGTCCAGTCTACCCAGAGGGTGGATGGGAAGGAGGCAAAAAGTACAGTGGCAGGGGATGGGGACGGCACTACGACAACCCTCCAAGGGATAGAGACCGGGATTGGTACCCTAGGTCAGGCAGAGACCGAGGTCATCAGAGGTACCCCTACAAGGGCAGACGGCACAGGTATGAGGGAAGAGGTGACAAGAGAGGGTGGGAGGGCCATGAGGGTCCTAGGGAGAGGGACAGGGACAGGGACAGGGAGAGGGAAAGAGAGAGAACACACGAGGATCACGACAGGGACGATGAAGAGGTCTATCCAGAAATTGACTATTAGAATCCTCGAATTATCCAAGGGGAAATGCATGGTGATTTTTTTTAACTTTTGATACTACGGAAAGTATTGATAGGATTTTGGTAGAAATGTGTTACCCAAACAATAAAGAATATTCGGAAAAACAGTCTAGGAAGAGTTGGCTAAAGTTACTGCCAAGTATATTTTGTTAATAATGAATTAATAATTCATAAGTTGTCAGGTTGGTTATATTGTTTAACAAAAACTAACCAGTGAATTTGTAAATATGTGTATTTGGCATATTGCTGTATGAATTGAGGAAGGTATAATTACACTTGTTTTACTCTCTACAAGAAACAGGCTTAACAATTTTTTAGTTAAAATGGAAAGATTTTAATGTTTACATTAAAATTTGGGGTTTGAGTATTATCTGCAGTGTCAAGTCCAACCAGTACAGTAAAGCTTCACTGGAATTGTACATTTATTAGCAATATGTCTGCTTTAGGACAAATCCTCCTGGCAGAAGTGACTTCAGTTCAGACGACTATCTTGTCAGCCTATCATGTTTGTATGTTGCTGTGTTATAACATACAGCTTGAACCATTTTGTAAATATGTAGAATAAGGAATTTTAGTGGCTTTGTTGTGTAGGAAAGAATCTGTTCAGTTTTTACATGCAAATTGCAATTGTGCTTGTATAGTGATGTATGTGATTATTTTCATGTTTTGGTAAATGCAATGGAGGGCATTATTTGTTATGATTATGTAGATTTTTGTCTCCTTTTTTTTTTAATCATCTTCCTCTTGTCTTTGCAATGCAACAGTCCCATGCTCCATCCTTCCCCCTTCTTGACACATTACTCATGAAGGTCTTCTGACCAATTTTGTACAAGTGCTTGACATGGAAGTAGTCAGTTTATATCACTGTATTGGCACATTTTTTCCATATATTTAGAAAGAAAAAGAAATGTTGCATGGCAGTAAGTGGCTGTGTATATTTTATGAACATTATGAGCAGGCATTCCTATGAAGAATATATGTATGTTGTTGAGATTTTTTTATATATACAAAGTACCTGTATTTTTAAGCAAAAAAAATATATGCTTGAATAGTCAAAGCAAATAAAATATAATTTTTTACAAGCATTTTCAATTTCCTTAGTTTGTACTGAAAGAAGATTAAAAACCAAACAAAAAAAGACACATGAAAATTGACAGCCAAATGGAATGCCTGCAAATCTATGTTCATGACAAGTGTGAATTCCCGTAAACACTGCTGTGGCATTTTCTTCATGAACTGAAATGTGCCGAGTGTAAAAGAGGGAAAAACGGCTGGTGGTTATTAAAGATTTATATGGATATAGATATATATATAGATATGAATATATATAATTATATGTACACAGACCTAAGTGCATGATATAATTCAACCTATTTTTCACCGTGTGTTTAATTAATTAATTAAGGGGAAGTTTCGGTCGCGACTTCGTGCGTGTCTGTCTGTCTCATCTGTGAACAGTATTGTTAAGAAATAAAAAAAGTCCGTCAATATGGAAATTAGTTGGCAAATAAAATAAAATAAGTACACAGTAAATAAATCACTTTAAACTAATAAGATGTCTTTTATATTTCCCTTTTGAGCGAAAGAGAACGTACGAGAGAGAGAGAGAGAAATACGAAGAGGGAGACACGAGAGAGAAAGAGAAAAAAGACGAAGAGAAGGATGGGTGAGAATGTATTAAAGACTAAAGTTGAGGAAAGAAAAGAATGGAAATAAGAACTAAGAGCGACAGAAAAGGGATAAAGAGGAGGAAAATAAACTAGAAGAGAAGAGAGAGGAGCGCGTGGAATGACGAAGTGCGTGAAGGTGTAAATAAACGCGAACTCTCATCCATTACCAAAACTCTTCTAAAACGACGTAAATAATCTCAGTTTGAGGTCATTTGGATAGTTGAAGAGATTAATTATTTCTTTATTTAAAGGAAATAGTCTACATCAAAGCATAAAAAGCCGGGAAGAGATTTTACAGAGTTCAAAAAAGGTTGATTCAGCGAACTCGAAATAGTATTGGAACGATGTTGATGACTGAAGTACGATAAATTCTATTATGAGAGAATGATGATATCAATGACAATAATCATAGTAAGGATAATTATTAATGATAATGAAAAAAATTATTAATGATGATGATATCCATAGTAACAATAATGATGATAATAATAATAATAATAGATCTGTTTAGAGATATTTACGAGGACGACACAGACCGCCCGACTTACAATAATATTTTCATTACTATCACTAGTATCATGCTTACTATTATCGTTAATACTTATACTACTAATAATAATGATGATAACAATAATTATGATAATGATAATAATAATAATGATAATGATAATAGCAGCAGTAGCAATAATGATGATGATAATAACTATAATGATAATCATGATAATGACAATTTTAATTATAACAATAATAAAAATGATAACAGTAATAGATAACTATAATAATGATAATGATAATGATAATAACACTAATAATATTAATGATAATAAATAACAAGAGTAATAATAACAACAATTGTAATAATAATGATAATAATTACAATGATACTAAAATTGATAATAGTTAATAACAAAAATAATGATCATGATAACAGTAATAATGATAATGAAAATAATGAAAAAAATAATAATAATAATAACAATACATGAAGAAAATAAAATATATGGAGGAAGTGGCAAAGGAGAAGAAAAAAAAATATTAAGAAAGAGAAAGAATGAAAGAATAATAAGGAATATGTAGGAGGGGAAGGGAGTAACACAATTTATGGAAGTGATGGAGATGTACGATGTGAGAAGTTAAGGGGAAGGGAATGAGTCGGCAGATGAATTACAACAATTAATAAGCGATTTAAATAGGGAAGTCTGAAGATTGGCCTTAAAATGAACATGAAAAAGACTAAAGTCATGTTCAACAGTCGAACCCCAGTTAAGCAAATACAAATACAGGGCGAGGTACTAGAAGCAGTGAACGAGTATGTATACCTAGGGCAACTCATTCAGTCGAGTACATCCTGCGAAGCCGAGATAAAACGGCGAATGAGGCTAGGTTGGAGTGCCTTCGGTACACATAGTAATATATTAAGAAGTCGGCTGCCACTATGCCTAAAGAGAAAGATTTTTGACCAATGTGTCCTCCCCGTCATGACATATGGATCAGAGACATGGACTACGACCAAGGCACTCGAGAGGAAATTAGTAAGCGCCCAAAGAGGAATGGAAAGGCTTATGCTAGGAGTTAGCTTAAGAGACAAGAAAAGGGCCACATGGATCAGGCAGCAAACAAAAGTAGAGGATATACTCAAGAGCATCAAGAAAAAGTGGCAGTGGGCTGGACACATATATCGGAGACAGGACAACAGGTGGACAAAGAAAACAACAGAATGGGTAATACACGACACAAAGAGACCCAGGGCAAGACCAATGACTAGATGGCGGGATGAAATAGCGAACTTTGCAAGAGTAAACTGGAATCAGAGGACACAAGACCGGAATGACTGGAAAAGATTGAGAGAGGCCTACGTCCTGCAGTGGATTGATACAGGCTGATGATGATGATGATGATGATGATGATGATGATGATATATATATATATGTATATATATTTGTATATGTATATATATACATATATATATGTATATATATATATATATATATATATATATACATATATATATATATATATGTATATATATATATATATATATATATATATATATATATATATATATATATATATATATATATATATATATATATATATATATATATACATATATATATACATATACATATATATTCTCTTCCCCTTAACTTCTCACATCGTACATCTCTATCTATCTATCTATCTATCTATCTATCTATATATATATATATATATATATATATATATATTTAGACACAGTGAAAGAGAAAATGTGAAAGAAAGAGGAAGAGAAAGAGAGAGAGGACGCGTCGAATAACGCTATTTCATGAATTTAAGTATATTACTCTGTTATGATATCTGAATTATAATAGAACCAACATGTGCTTGTACATATATTTTTTTAAGCAAGCTATAAAATCTAAATTGCAAGGATTATAGATTTAGTAAAAGAGAAAACGGAGAGCAATGCAACAATGGCCACAAAAAAGTCTTTTAGAAGTAAATATCCTACAATAGGTGGATAATATCACACACACACACACACACACACACACACACACACACAAACAAACAAACACTTCTCTGGCACTTTATTCCTTCCTCTCTCCCTCCTTCTCTTCCCTATTTTTCATTCCTTGATATCTAATGATATCTACTTGTATCAAGCTATGATTACTGAAAACCTAAATTTATCGTCTGTGCTCTGCATACCTTCGCATTTTGGTGTACAAAATTAAGGTGTAATCACATATATAAGGTCGATTTGGCGAACAGCTGTGGTTTTCTGACAGTCGCTGGTCCGAAAAGAACCATCCATTTGTGTTTCAAACATGGCGGCAATCACAAGTGGACGAATGGCGCACATGTTGTTGCTCTTTGGGTTCTGCTAACGCCAAGCAAACTTTGCATGAAGGAGAAATATGTGCGTTCGCCCTTGGATAGCAAGACGAAGGAATTACATAAGGAAGAGTTTGAAGTCGAAGGCTAAATGAGCTTTCATGTGAAATATATGACTAGGGAAAAATTATACAGATTCCATATTTCAAATTATAATGATTTTGTATGATTTAAAACGCATGCATTATAATGATAAAATAAAACATAAAAAGACTCTGGTATTATAACGGGTAAAAGGGTTGCAATATGTCTCTCGCCCTGAAACAAAGCCAATTTGGAGGACCTCGCAGGTGGCACTAATTCCAGTCCTTGGGTTATTTTTACATGTTCTCTTCTTTAACATAGGATGTACAGACATAGATGCTCTGTAAAATGCGGGAATGCTCCTTCTGTATACCTGTCAAAGGGATAATTCTCTGTTGAATACTCTCTGGAGGGACAGATACCCGCCCATAACAAGACGGTGAATGGACGACAAACTCTTCTTGTGAGGGTTAGTAGGTTACCAAAGGATGAACTGAAATAAAATTACGCTCTCATGTATAGAAAAAATAAATGAAACTCATCCGCAATAGGAAAGTAAAAAATACGTTCTTATTGTAGCTGTTTTATCTTATTAAGGGATGTACATATTGTGTAGTTTTTTTTTTTTTTTTTTTTTTTTTTTTTTTTTTTGTGTGTGTGTGTGTGTGTGTGTGTGTGAGAGTGAAGTAAGTACTGTGCCACATTCCTCTTACTTTTATTTTGCCAGTTCGCCAACAACCCTTAACACGACAATTCTTACATATATACTTTTGGTGTTTCGTGGTGAGACTCCGACCTTCGTCTTCAAGCTGCACGTGCAAATCATGGTAGTTGTTCCATGTTCTATAATGTACTTTTTCAGGCTATATTTTCTCAGAAAGCAATCGACTTCTTACGGGAGGTGGAGATAGCGGTTTTCCAAGAGGACTTTCTTCATAAGATCAGTGACCCTGAGAACCTCATAAAGTGAACCTTCCTACAAGATGTTCCTCCCTTACTCTAACAGCGACTCTCACCACTCATTCCCGTCTGCTAAGCTCCTAG
>BOPN01000331.1:490784-495784 GCA_017312705.2 Penaeus japonicus
TCCCTGAAAAGCAGGCTGTCTTTGTGACTTTCCCTAGGCAGACTGTCCCATGGACTTTCCCTGAAAGCAGACTGTCCTGTGACTTTCCCTGAAAAGCAGGCTGTCTTTGTGACTTTCCCTGAAAAGCAGACTGTCTTGTGTCCTGTGACTTTCCCTGAAAAGCAGACTGTCCTCAGGACTTTCCCTGAAAAGCAGACTGTCCTGTGACTTTTCCTGAAAAGCAGATCATGTCTTTGTGACTTTCCCTGAAAAGCAGGCTGTCTTTGTGACTTTCCCTGAAAAGCAGACTGTCTTGTGTCTCAGACTTTCCCTGGAAAAGCAGACTGTCCTGTGACTTTCCCTGAAAAGCAGACTGTCCAGTGATTCTCCCTGAAAAGCAGACTGTCCTGTGACTTTCCCTGAAAAGCAGGCTGTCTTTGTGACTTTCCTGAAAGCAGGCTGTCTTTGTGACTTTCCCTGAAAAGCAGACTGTCCTGTGACTTTCCCTGAAAAGCAGGCTGTCTTTGTGACTTTCCCTGAAAAACAGACTGTCCTGTGACTCTTCCTGAAAAGCAGGCTGTCTTTGTGACTTTCCTGAAGTACAGACCTTCTTTGTACCTTTCCCTGAAAAGCAGACTGTCCTGTGACTTTCCCTGAAAAGCAGACTGTCCTGTGACTTTCCCTGAAAAGCAGACTGTCCTGTGACTTTCCCTGAAAAGCAGGCTGTCTTTGTGACTTTCCCTGAAAAGCAGACTGTCCTGTGACTTTCCCTGAAAAGCAGACTGTCCTGTGACTTTCCCTGAAAAGCAGACTGCCCTGTGACTTTCCCTGAAAAGCAGACTGTCCTGTGACTTTTCCTGAAAAGCAGACTGTCCTGTGACTTTCCCTGAAAAGCAGACTGTCCTGTGACTTTCCCTGAAAAGCAGACTGTCCTGTGACTTTCCCTGAAAAGCAGACTGTCCTGTGACTTTCCCTGAAAAGTAGACTGTCTTTGTGACTTTGCCTGAAAAGCAGACTGTCCTGTGACTTTCCCTGAAAAGCAGACTGTCCTGTGACTTTCCCTGAAAAGCAGACCTTCTTTGTGACTTTCCCTGAAAAGCAGACTGTCCTGTGACTTTCCCTGAAAAGCAGACTGTCCTGTGACTTTCCCTGAAAAGCAGACTGTCCTGTGACTTTCCCTGAAAAGCAGACTGTCTTGTGACTTTCCCTGAAAAGCAGACCTTCTTTGTGACTTTCCCTGAAAAGCAGACTGTCTTGTGACTTTCCCTGAAAAGCAGACCTTCTTTGTGACTTTCCCTGAAAAGCAGACTGTCTTGTGTCCTGTGACTTTGCCTGAAAAGCAGACTGTCCTGTGACTTTCCCTGAAAAGCAGACTGTCCTGTGACTTTCCCTGAAAAGCAGACTGTCTTTGTGACTTTCCCTGAAAAGCAGACTGTCTTGTGTCCTGTGACTTTCCCTGAAAAGCAGACTGTCCTGTGACTTTCCCTGAAAAGCAGACTGTCCTGTGACTTTCCCTGAAAAGCAGACTGTCCTGTGACTTTCCCTGAAAAGCAGACTGTCCTGTGACTTTCCCTGAAAAGCAGACTGTCCTGTGACTTTCCCTGAAAAGCAGACTGTCCTGTGACTTTCCCTGAAAAGCAGACTGTCCTGTGACTTTCCCTGAAAAGCAGACTGTCCTGTGACTTTCCCTGAAAAGCAGACTGTCTTGTGACTTTTCCTGAAAAGCAGACTGTCTTGTGACTTTTCCTGAAAAGCAGACCTTCTTTGTGACTTTCCCTGAAAAGCAGACCTTCTTTGTGACTTTCCCTGAAAAGCAGACTGTCTTTGTGACTTTCCCTGAAAAGCAGACTGTCTTGTGACTTTCCCTGAAAAGCAGGCTGTCTTTGTGACTTTCCCTGAAAAGCAGACTGTCTTGTGTCCTGTGACTTTCCCTGAAAAGCAGACTGTCCTGTGACTTTCCCTGAAAAGCAGACTGTCCTGTGACTTTCCCTGAAAAGCAGACTGTCCTGTGACTTTCCCTGAAAAGCAGGCTGTCTTTGTGACTTTCCCTGAAAAGCAGGCTGTCTTTGTGACTTTCCCTGAAAAGCAGACTGTCCTGTGACTTTCCCTGAAAAGCAGGCTGTCTTTGTGACTTTCCCTGAAAAACAGACTGTCCTGTGACTTTCCCTGAAAAGCAGGCTGTCTTTGTGACTTTCCCTGAAAAGCAGACCTTCTTTGTGACTTTCCCTGAAAAGCAGACTGTCCTGTGACTTTCCCTGAAAAGCAGACTGTCCTGTGACTTTCCCTGAAAAGCAGACTGTCCTGTGACTTTCCCTGAAAAGCAGGCTGTCTTTGTGACTTTCCCTGAAAAGCAGACTGTCCTGTGACTTTCCCTGAAAAGCAGACTGTCCTGTGACTTTCCCTGAAAAGCAGACTGCCCTGTGACTTTCCCTGAAAAGCAGACTGTCCTGTGACTTTTCCTGAAAAGCAGACTGTCCTTGTGATCTTCCCTGAAAAGCAGACTGTCCCCCGTGACTTTCCCTGAAAGCAGACTGTCCTGTGACTTTCCCTGAAAAGCAGACTGTCCTGTGACTTTCCCTGAAAAGTAGACTGTCTTTGTGACTTTGCCTGAAAAGCAGACTGTCCTGTGACTTTCCCTGAAAAGCAGACTGTCCTGTGACTTTCCTGAAAAGACCTTCTTTGTGACTTTCCCCGAAAGCAGACTGTCCCGTGACTTTCCCTGAAAAGCAGACTGTCTTGTGACTTTCCCTGAAAAGCAGACTGTCTTGTGACTTTCCCTGAAAAGCAGACTGTCTTCAGGACTTTCCCGAAAAGCAGACCTTCTTTGTGACTTTCCCTGAAAAGCAGACTGTCTTGTGACTTTCCTGAAAAGAGACCTTCTTTGTGACTTTCCCTGAAAAGCAGACTGTCTTGTGTCCTGTGACTTTGCCTGAAAAGCAGACTGTCCTGTGACTTTCCCTGAAAAGCAGACTGTCCTGTGACTTTCCCTGAAAAGCAGACTGTCTTTGTGACTTTCCCTGAAAAGCAGACTGTCTTGTGTCCTGTGACTTTCCCTGAAAAGCAGACTGTCCTGTGACTTTCCCTGAAAAGCAGACTGTCCTGTGACTTTCCCTGAAAAGCAGACTGTCCTGTGACTTTCCCTGAAAAGCAGACTGTCCTGTGACTTTCCCTGAAAAGCAGACTGTCCTGTGACTTTCCCTGAAAAGCAGACTGTCCTGTGACTTTCCCTTGAAAAGCAGACTGTCCTGTGACTTTCCCTGAAAAGCAGACTGTCCTGTGACTTTCCCTGAAAAGCAGACTGTCTTGTGACTTTTCCTGAAAAGCAGACTGTCTTGTGACTTTTCCTGAAAAGCAGACCTTCTTTGTGACTTTCCCTGAAAAGCAGACCTTCTTTGTGACTTTCCCTGAAAAGCAGACTGTCTTTGTGACTTTCCCTGAAAAGCAGACTGTCTTGTGACTTTCCCTGAAAAGCAGGCTGTCTTTGTGACTTTCCCTGAAAAGCAGACTGTCTTGTGACTTTCCCTGAAAAGCAGACTGTCTTGTGTCCTGTGACTTTCCCTGAAAAGCAGACTGTCCTGTGACTTTCCCTGAAAAGCAGACTGTCTTGTGACTTTCCCTGAAAAGCAGACGGTTCTGTGACTTTCCCTGAAAAGCAGACGGTTCTGTGACTTTCCCTGAAAAGCAGACGGTTCTGTGACTTTCCCTGAAAAGCAGACGGTTCTGTGACTTTCCCTGAAAAGCAGACGGTTCTGTGACTTTCCCTGAAAAGCAGACGGTTCTGTGACTTTCCCTGAAAAGCAGACGGTTCTGTGACTTTCCCTGAAAAGCAGACGGTTCTGTGACTTTCCCTGAAAAGCAGACGGTTCTGTGACTTTCCCTTTCCCAGTAGAGAATAACAAACGCATTCCTTTGACAGACATTCCCGAGCATAGGAACTCTGCGTTTAACCTTTTAGTTGATAACATCTG
Organism: Penaeus japonicus; assembly: GCA_017312705.2. NCBI lineage: Eukaryota > Metazoa > Arthropoda > Malacostraca > Decapoda > Penaeidae > Penaeus > Penaeus japonicus. The sequence continues at coordinate 494,732 of BOPN01000331.1, forward strand.
GCCATAATAATATATCTTCTTTTCCTTGAAAAATAAAACACAAACAGCATCTCTAGAACGAGAAGAAGCAGAATATGTAAAAGCAATATTGATGTCCTATCTTAGCCATGTTGTTGCATATTGCAGGTGATGTCTTTATTGGTCTTTACTGGTGCAATCTAGATACAACCTATCTTGCAAGTATATAAGTGACTAAAAGGAACTAATTCTCATTTTGAACTGTCTTCTACTTTTGTCGAATATAGTTAAAGGAATTGAGAACCTTAATAAATAAATAACACAAACAACATAAAATTCCCTTGATGCTATCCAAGCTTCTGTGATGGATTACGTAATACTCTTTCTGACTGTGAATGCAAGAAGCTTTTTATAAGACTTCCTGATCCTCATTGTATCTTCATTTTATCCAGCTAGAACTAATAAAAACAAAATGGAATTCTCTCCATATGTAATATCCTTTTAGAACATGCTTTATTCGTCACTTTATTATGTCATGCTTCTTGGTGTTTTGATTATATGATTTGCTGAAATGAAATAAAGGAATTACGAAGAACTACCCTTTCGAGTGTCCTTTTCTTGACCTAAATCTCCGGCGAATGTTAAATATTGTGACCTACCCTTTCGAGTTTCATTTTCTTGACCTAAATGTATTGAATGTTAAATATTATTCCATCTGCCTTTGATCGTCTGTCCTACATTATCACCGGAAGTCTTAGCATAGATTTATATTATCATGGAAGTAATAGTCATGTGAGGTTTGCATGCAACATTGAACGCATATGTATGTTTGAAGGCCAATTTGTCATTTCTTTGGTTCTTTTGTTTTGCGTTTTATTTTTATTCGCTGGTTTTTAGGTTATTATTTTTTTATGTATATTCTTATTCTGTTGTATCCTTGATATTTCATTTGCACTTATTCCCTTGGTATTGATTTCTTTTCTTTTTTTCTCTCTTTCTTTCTTTCTTTCTCACTGTCTCTCTCTATCACCTCTCTTTCGCTCTCTCTCTCTCTCTCTATCCTTCGTCTCAAACTCTTCCTCTCTTAAACTCTTC
>BOPN01000331.1:500784-518284 GCA_017312705.2 Penaeus japonicus
CTTTCGCCATCGTGTTTACTTCCATTTCTCTCAAATGAAACGACTGCAAAAATTCAATGAAGTAATTTAACAAAAACGATGCAACTGCCCGAATTTACATAGAGTTTTAATAAGCAATTCGAGAGGCGGCGTGAGAAGCAGGTGAAATTATTAATATTTCGAGATGAAAAATGAATGAAGATGGTAATGGCGATGATGATGATGATGATGGTAATGATGATGATGAGGAGGAGAAGGAGGTGGAGGAGGTGGAGGAGGAGGAGGAGGAGGGGGAGGGAGGGGGAGGAGGGGGGAGGATAGGGTTATATATAATAATAATTATTTTTATGAAGATGATGTAATGATGGTGATGATGATGAGGGGGAGGAGGATAGGGTTATTGATAGGAATAATGATCTTTATGATGATGATGGGAAGCATAGGGCTACTGATAGATAAAGATAGGTAGATAGTCATAGATAGATATATAATTATATACCTACATACATACACGTGTGTATGTACACACACACACACACACATATATATATATATATATATATATATATATATATATATATATATATATATATATATATATATATATATATATATACACATATACATATATACATACATGCCCGAATGTACACATCTGTGTATGTGTTCAATAAAAACTGATAAACATTTCAATGCTAATCACACAGACCCTGGCTACACGTAAGTGCTTTCCCACGCAGAAACACCCACTCAACATGGCCCCTCTTAACCTAACATTATCAAGTACAAGATGAATTTTAGTTTGAATGTCATCTCAGGAATTTCTCCAAACTTGGAAAACAGGTTATTAGTGTACCCTCATCCGTGGGTATGTTGTAATATAGCTTGTTATGTCTTTGTAGTGAGGATAACTTGGGAAAACATTAGTTCAGTTAATTAAGGTTTACGAGCGCATGTTTTACACACACATATGTATGTATATATTTCCTTTCGCTTCTTCTTCTTAAAAAATAAAAATAAGTAAATGAATAAATAAATAAATAAATAAAAATTGCATCATTAAATTTTCGTAGGGACAAAATTTCTTATCTTCTCTATGTTCCCTCTTCATCTTCATTCGGGTTGTATACATGTCACATACTTGCTAGTTTAGAAATAACGAGCATTTTTTTTTATGGAGTTAATGTTGCAAAAGGTCTGATATTTCGCAACTGTCGTTTTAATTAAACAGTTAAGTGACGACATACATACAAAGCACACTAAGTTAACTATATACCACTGCGCAGATCTTCGTCTACCTTTTAGAATAGGTGATAAATAGGTGACCAAGAAATCTCAAGATAAGAAATGTACCGTTCCATTTTTGAAAATACCGGACGGGAACACTCCGATTTCGAAACCAAAACAAAAGGGATGTAATAACAACCCAGAAAACCATGATGTTGAACGATGGTCACTTAAGGAAGATTTAAATTCAGTCTATGATCTAAAATCATCGTAAAAATGAGAATGACGAAGGCAAGATTACAGATACTGACGAAAATATTTACATTTTTCTTCTATTTAATGGTTAGTTTATCAAGAAAACATTTTGTGTCGAGACTGCTTTCATCAAAAGGAATCCTTAGTTTGTTCTTTTGTTAAATATGTAACAAGGACACATAAGCATTGGAGTTTAGCATAACGGTTTGATGTCATAAATGATTAATCTTTCTGTAATGTATGTAAATGAATAAATAACAGTAAACATACACTTATATACACACATAAATATATACATACATATATGTGTGTACGTTTATTCACTTATATTTATACATATATGAACATATATGAAAATGCATATGTATATACATATGTGTATATATAGACAGATAGATCTTTTCTGTTACAGAGGTGAATGGGTACTAAACAAAATTAATTGCAGTGGAAGAATGCTGACAACCAGGAACAGAAGGAAGATGGGATTCGCTGGGCACAATCTAAGAGAAAAATAATTTTGAAAAGAATCCGTTTGTTGGAGCGTTTTTATGACTAGAACCAAGAGGTAAACAAAGACAAAGTACGGCGATAACATCAGAAGAAACTTAAGTGGTAGGGGTTTTGTGGACGTCTGCAAAATGGCGCAGGATAGAGATATTTGGAGAACCAAAGCGGTTCGAAACTAACCTGTTCGTTAATTCATTGATGACAATACTTTTTGGTCGTAAGCTCGCACTTAGGTTTTTATTTCTGCAGTGGTTTATGGGTTTCTGTCATCGAGACTAAGCTACCCGAAAGAAAACGTCGTTTGTGGGTCAGTGCCGTGAAAAATCCCTTTTTCATATATTTCCAAATATTTGTGATTTCATATGTACATGCATATACAAAATTATATTTGGAAATATATATGAACGTATATTTATTTATCTAAATACACACATACAATCGAGTAAAAAAAAATGCGTAAGCATACATAACTTTACAGGCAAAGCATACCCATACCTATAACCATACCCCTCCAACTCAAAGATCTCAAACCACACACCATACCATCAACAAAAGGACCCGTACCTGACGACCCGCCATACCATCTCACAAATACCATCACCTGCAAAGACACGAGATCCCCATGAACCTCGAAATAACCTTGTGCGGTTCACCACGAGTTATGTCACGTGGCTGAGAGGCGAATCGAATACTGGTATTATTTATCCTTGCTAAGAAAAGGTTTATATTAATTTTATTAATTTATATTAGCTTTATATTAATTGAATGGGGTGTGTACAAAAGTGAGGTGGGGAGGTTTATGCTTTTGAAGGTGTTTATGTAAGCGATGGGTAATTGTATGTGTGTGTGTGTTTTGTGATGTGTTATGTATGTGTGAAACCAACACTGGTGGGTCTTTATGTCACATACTTGACATAAACTCTTTAGCGAAACTCTTATCAATCGGTCAAATAAATCGATTAACAGAAGAAATCATAAGCGAAAAAATAAGGTTCATTCAACATCAACTGAGACAGCGTCACTGCAAAGGTATGGACTAGAATCAGTGCACCATACCTTTCATCAGAAGGTCAGTCAGGCACCTAAGTACTTTCCCTGTCTCTGTCTCCGTTTCTTCTCTCTTCATGTATTTCTCTCAGCCTCGGACTTGCTCTTCCTCTTCCTTTCACTCTCTTTCTCCTTTCTTTTTCACTCTCCCTCCCCCTTCCTCTCTCTCTCTCTCTCTACTTCTACTTCTTTCTCACTCTCTCTTTCTCTTTCCTCTCCCTTGCCCTCTACTTCTTCATCTCTCTCTCCTTCCTCTCCCTCTACTTATACTTATACTTCATCTTCTCCCTCTCCCTCTCACTTTCTCCCTCTCCCCCTCCCTCCCTCTCCCTTCCCCTCTACTTCTACTTCTCTCGCTCTCTTTCCTCTCCCTTTCCCTCTACTTCTATTACTACTTCCTCTCTCTCTCCTTTCCTCTACTTCTATTTCTACTACTACTTCATCTCCTCCCTCTCCCTCCCCCAATCCCTCTCACTTTCTCCCTCTCCTCCTCTCCTTCCCCCTCCTCTCCATCCTCCCTCCCTCTTTCTTCCTCGGGGCCTATTCAGGTGATACGAAACATGCTTCGCAAAAGACCTTCCTTAGTCACATGGTCAACGCTTATTCGGACTCGCGGTTGTCCGAATAAGGTATTCGCAGCCACATGGGTATCACTTTCTTTGGTCTATTTATTTATTGATGGTATATATGTTGTTGTTTTGTTTTTGTTTTGTTTGTTTGTTTTGCTGTGTTTTTTTCTTTCTTTTTATAAGGAGTCTTGAAATTATAGTTATATTAGTATGCCATGCAGGCAGTGCGAATTGTGTTAAAGTTGTATGCTAAATGATTATGGGAAGTAATATAAGATAAAAAAAATAAGAATAAGGACAACAGGAACCACAACACTAGTAGAATAACATCAGCAACTACAGCACCAATAATAATGTTAAACAATATGATGATCATAATATCAATGACAATTACAACAATAATAACACCAATTTTTTTCGAACCAAACACCGCCCATTACTTAAGAAAAAAAAAGAGACAGAGAGAAAGAGAGAGAGGGAGAATAAAAATAAATAAACAAAATTCCTAATTGCAAAATATGTTATAGCACTGCAACTGCATAACATTATACCCTCACATGACCCCTTGCATTACCTTCATGCGTGATTTCCATGTGCAAATCCACGATGCATGACTCGAGCACATGAGTCCTTGCAGTCGAACCTTTATCACTGCGTCCAGATTTCTTTTAAGGTTTATTGGGCACTGGAGGTCGATACCTAATGGTTTCATTCATTTGTGTGTTAGTGGGTTAGCGTGTCTTATGCGTGTGGGGATTTTTTTTTCCGATAGTGGTAGGTGTCTTTTTTTTTTTTTTTTTTTTTTGGGGGGGGCATAAGTGTGTATGTTGCAGTTTTTTTTTTTTTTTTTTTGGGGGGGGAGGGGTATTTGTATGTGTTGGGCTGTGTTTTGGGAGCATTGTATGTGTTACAGTGTGTTTTGAGAGTCACTGTATGTGTGTTAAGCTGTAATTTGGGAGGTAGAATGTGTGCGTTAGAGTGTGTTTATGGATATTTGTGTTAGTGTTAGTGTTCGTGTGTGTGTGTGTGTGTATGTATGTATGTATGTGTCTGTGTGTGTGTCTGTGTCTGCGCATGTATAGGCCTATATACGTGTATGTGTTGTAGTTGGGCGTGTTTCTGTGTGTAATATAATGTTGGAGAGACGAATAACAGTCTTTAGTTTCGATGATAGTGAAATGAATAGAAAAGAGGTCAAGGATAGGGTTGGGTAGTGATAATCCTTGGATAGATGTACAGATAGATAGAGAGAGAGAGAGAGAGAGAATAGGGAGAGTAATTTGTTCAATTGCGAATTTCGAAATTTTGGTTGGTTGCCGAAATGAGAATTCAAATTCAAATTCAAAAACTTTATTCCATAGATTACAATGGTTATTCTTAAGAAAGAGAGAAAGAAAGAGAGAGAGAGAGAGAGAGAGAGAGAGAGATGGGCAAAGAGAGAGAGAGAGAGATGGACATATATACAGAGAGGGAGAGAGAGAGAGAGATAAATAGATAGATAGCGAGAGGGGAGAGGGCAAAATGGTACCTTAGATATAATACATGAAGAACGAAAGGTGGGGGCTCATGCAATCCTCCCCCCTCCCCCTCCTTCAATACACATCCTTACCCTACTCATACTTTCTAAATTCATATAAACAAATAAAGAAAAAAGAAAAAACTGAATTGTAGGCATACAGAATACCAATGATCACCTCATAGCATGATAGAAAATACATTAAAAAAATTCAATAAACAAATGAACAAATTGTTTAATTAAAAAACGAATCCAGGATAACATGTGATGAGGAATAACAATTAGTAACCGTCTATATGTTCTTAATACTAATTGAAAGCGAAAACTAGTATCAAGGTTTGTTCTACATACCCTTGCATTCCAAAGTTATATTTCAAGGTTAGGCTATGGCGATGGTTGATTCGTGCTTGCTAGGAAAAGAGCTAAGATATTGCCTGGTTATTGCATTTATTGCATTTCATTCCGGGATAAAATTGGGTGGTTTATTGGGAAGGTTTGAAAATGGGCCGTTAGGGAGTGGAAGTGAACTGTTACGATGCGCCATAAAAGATAGGTACAGAATGTTTTCACACACATACACACACTCACACGCATACACACACGGATACGCACACGCACTCACACTCACACTCACACACATGCAGACATACACACACACACGCACACAAACACACACGCGCACGCACACGCACACACACACACACACACACATACACACACACACACACACGCACACACACACACACACACACACACATATATATATATATATATATATATATATATATATATATATATAATTGTATCATTTTTCCCCTTCTTTCCTCTTTCATATCAAAGGAAGCAGAAGATATGACACTAATATACCCACAAAGAAATCTTAACAAAAAATAAACACAACAAAAGAAAAACAATCTAAACACGTTCGTTCAGAAACCAGTAAAACGAGAGAATGAACTCAAGATAATCATGCGTGAATTATCAAATGATCAAACCAGTCTGTGATCAGTGGATTAAAAAAGATCTTATTTGGCGCAGCTGTTCTGGAACCGATCATATTCAGGTTAGATGGTTCACTCACTCACTGATTAGACTGAAATGGAGTGGGTAGCTTTACAGGAAATCACAACCTCGATGGATTTAAGGGGGGAGGGAGAGAGGGAGGGATAGAGAGAGATGTAAACAGGGACGCATATATATATATATATATATATATATATATATATATATATATATATATATATATATATATACCACACACACACACACACACACACACACACACACACACACACACATATATATATATATATATATATATATATATATATATAGAGAGAGAGAGAGAGAGAGAGAGAGAGAGAGAGAGAGAGAGAGAGAGAGAGAGAGAAGTAAATAAATAGACGTAAACAAGGTCGGAAATAGAGAGAGAGAGAGAGAGAGAGAGAGAGAGAGAGAGAGAGAGAGAGAGAGAGAGAGAGAGAGAGAGAAAGAGAAGAGGGAGAGAGAGAGAGAGAGAGAGAGAGAGAGAGAGAGAGAGAGAGAGAGAGAGAGAGAGAGAAAGACAGACAGACAGAGAGAGTGAGAGAGAGAGAGACAAACTGCGAGAGAGAGAGAGAGACTAATAATGATGATAATAATAAATTATATATGAATACAAATACATGAATACTTTTGAATTTATCAATGCTTATAAAAGAGATGGTGATGATAACGATGCTCCTGGCAATGCTAATTAAGATTATAATTACCTTACTTGTGGTAAACATAATGAGGGTGACAGTGATAATAATGACAACAATTATCATCATAAAATCTATGATGATAATGGTGATGATGATGAAAATGATAATGATAATAGTAATAGTGACGATTATGATAATGATACTGAGAAAATTGATAGTTATGGTAATGATAATGATGATAATAATGACAAAAGATATGTAAATGATTGACTGAAATATAAATGGTAATAACAACAATAATAATATTGATAATAATCGTGATAATAGCAATGATCACTGGTATAATAATAACAATTAAGTTTATCCAAAGTATAATTATAATAATGATTATCATAATGATAATGATAGTAATAACAATGGTAACAAGTACCTTTATTCAGAGAAATATAATTATGATGATAATAATAATGATAATGATAATAATGTGAATATGAAGGGACAACAATGGTAATGATTCTAAAATTTATTGTGGAAATTATACTAATAATAATTATAATAATGATTATAACAATGACAATAATTAAAAATTATAATACAATAATGGTGATAATCATAATATTATTAGGAATAATGATAATCATAGTAATAATGATATTTATGATACTGATAATATAAAGATAATGAACAGTATGATAATAGTAATGACAATAATGTCAGAAATGATAATAACAAGAACAACAACAATGCATCATTATTATCATTATTTTCATTATTGTTGTTGTTATCATTATTATTATCATTATCATTACTTGTCATAATAATGATGGTAAGGATTATAATTATTATCGCTATCTTTATCATTATTATCTTTTATTATTACTACTACCATTATTGTAATATTGATAATGATAATCATTATCATTCTCTTTATTATTATCATTATCGTTATAACTATCATTATCATTAATATTATCATTATCAAATCAGTTATTGTCATCATCACCACCATCATTACCCAAATTATTATAATTTCACTGATATCACCCTATTACCATCATCAGCATTACAGTCACCATCAGCACCATAACTTTCACTTACACTCTACTCTCTCCCTACGAAAATAAGCAACCCGCACCACACTCTTATAAAATTAAATCCACCATCATTTTACCCACGTGCACAACAACAACAACAACAAAACAATAATCATGCAAAATACACACTTGACAAGGTTGCCTGCCAATTTTCTGCCACCTGTCAAGGGAGAAGGTTAATTGGTCACAAGCTTTCCTGTCAAGGTCGGAAAATAAGGTTTTGTGTTGCCAGGTATTCCTTTAATGGGTTTGTTGATGGCTGCCTTTTAGCGGAGTTTTGATTTATTTGTGTGAGTTGGGTTAGAATTATATACGGATTTTAGGGGTTAGGGTTATAAAGTTCGTGATTTTAACATATTTTGATATCAATGATATTGGTATGAAACACATACACACGCGCACACACACAAGCGCACGCGCACGCACGCACATGCACGTGCACGTCCATACGCATAAGCACATACACACACACACACGCACGCACACACACACACACACACACACACACACACACACACACACACACACACACACACACACACACACACACACACACACACACACATACACAAACACACACACAAACACACACACTCACACACACAGAAACACACTCACACACAAACACACAGAAACACACACACACATATACACACATACTTACAAACACTACAAAACCCCCAACACTCACACAACATTCACAATAACACTCCCCCCACACACAATACACACTATACCCCGCACAATAAAATAAACCCAATCCAACAATTTTAGACCAAAATGGTACGATATTCCTTACCACTCTCTGTACCTTGAAAAGAAAACGAAACTTGAAATGATAATTTATACACACCAAGAATATAAGTAAGTCCTTTTTCACAGCTTATTGAATCTCAAATCTTGGAAAAGGGGAGATAAAAACGAAGAAGGATAGACGAGGAATGGAATAAATTCATAAAAGAAAAAAGAAAACGAAAGACAAGGACATAGAGAGTAGTTAAAATTCGATCATTATCGCGCATGCTCCATCACCACCATCCTCCCTCCCTCCCTAGGGGTCCCACGCCCATCCTCCACCCACCTATCCTCCCCTCCTCCCCTCCTTACCAATACCTCCGTCCCTCCCCCATCCCCTCCCATCCCATCCCATCCCCCTGTCTCTCTCTCTCTCTCTCCCTATCCCGTCCCTCCTTCCCCCTACCCCTACCCTCCCCTCCCCTCCCTCCCCCTAGACCATCTCACCTGTATCCTCCCTCCTTCCCCCTCCCTCCTCCCCCCTCCCTCACCCAACCCACCCACCCCTCCCCCCACCCCTCTCCTCCCCTCCTCCCTATCCACCCCTACCCCGCTCCCCCCACCCAGCCCACCCCTCCCCTACCCCCACCCCACCACCCACCCCACCCCTCACCCACCCTCCCTATCCACCCCTCCTCCCTCCCCCCCCCAGTCAGAAGCCAAGTGACAAGGATGGCGACGAGAAGGAGCGAGGAGAAAGGACTTCTGGGCTCCTCAAATAAGCCCCACAGACGCTACGGCAGCACCACAGTCAACATGAAGAGACCGGAGAACATCATCAAGCACAGGGTCTCCAAGCAGGACACGTTGCAGGGAATTGCTTTGAGATATGGCGTTACGGTGAGGGATTCAGGGAGTTTGGGGGATTTGGATTTTGATTATTTTGTTTTTGTTTTTGAGTGCGTGTGTGTTTGTTTGTGTGTGGTTAGAGGGGGGGGGGCTGTGTGAGTGTGTTTGTTTGTTGTGTTTTTGTTGTGTTTTTTTTTGTGTATGTGTGTATGGTGTTTTTTTACGTGTGTCTTTGGGTTTATGGTGTTTGTGTGTAGGGGGGAAGGGGGAGTTATGGTGTGTTTGTTTGTTTGTTATGTGTTATTTTGTATGGTGTTTGTGTATTTGTGTTTAGTTATTTTAGTTCTAAGTGGGATTGAGGTATAGTGTTGAAAGGACTGTGTTACTCTTTTGAATGGGTGTGTGTGTGTGTTTATAGTGTTTGTTTTTATGGTGTGTGTGTAATTTTGGGTGGGTGTGGGTTGGTGTGTTATGTGTTGTTTTTTCCTTTGTTTGTTTGTGTTTTTAGCGTGTGTGTTTGTTTCATTATTGTGTTATGACGGATTAAGGTATGGTGTGTAAGTGTGTATGGTGTTTATGGTAGATTGTGTGGTAGTGTTTGTGATTGTATATTTTATGGTGTTTACATTGTGTTTTAGTTAAAGTGATGTGATTTACTTATTATTTTAGGTTGTTTCATCTCTTGAGATATAGTGTTATGGTGTGTGTGAAAGTGTGAGGGATTGTGAGGGTATGTATGTTTGTTTTTGACATGTTGCATTATATTGTTTGTGATGTGCGTGTATTGAAATCCTATTTTTTAAAATTGTGGGAAGACTTTAGGAGTGAAAAATGTCGGCCTATATTTGCGTATTTGGAAAAAAGAATTGCCATTGTGTTTTCAAAGTCATTTTTTATAACGTGTTTTAAAGGGATCGCTCGCATCACTATATCAAAAACTTTTACCGTTATTGTAGTTATTATAAATATGATATTAGGGTGTGAGTGAGTGGAAAAGTGAATAATGTGCGGATTTTCAGTATTTTTTATTTGTTTCATTTTGAACAAGACTTCATTTAATATTTTTGTAGTTCAATTGTTATAAGGATTGGAATTATAACGAGAAAAGGAAAACAGTGTAAAATAAGTCATATAAAGTCATATATGTTTGTTTTTCCCTTTTTCTCTTCTTTGGAAGGGAGGTGGTGGGTGTGGGCAACATGCATTAACATTATTGATCTCTTTTTCATCTTCGTCCATAGCCACGGTTAATTTATGCATTAATATAGACGTAGAATATTCATCTGGGGATTTTGTTGAAGCTGAGTTGTGTGCTCTTTTTTTTTTTTTTTTTTTTTTTTTTCTTAGTGTTGTTTTATAGTTAGGAGTCTATTTTTTTGGGAGAATGGCATGTAATAGATATATTTAATTATTAATGGTAAATAGGTTGAATTTTTATAGAAGAGTAACAAAAATACGATTTTTTGCACACCTTTAAAATCAAGCTCATGAAATATACAAAAATTCTTCATCACAGAAATAAATCTATATACATTATTTCATTGATGGAATTCACTATCTCGTTGCTATTCTTCAGTTTGCATTTTGCGAGCCTGAGCTGAGAAGATCTTTCGGGGCGAGAACTATTTCGCAGCGTATTGATCTCGGGTTTGGTCGCCAAAGGGGGATTTCGATGAGATTTTCCGGCTAACGAGTTTAAACTTTTGTTTTTTTTTCTTTTTAGTTTTATCTTTAGACAATGTTTGTGCTTGTTAGTTTTGGTTTAAGGTTTAATCCGTGTGGATATTGGTTTTATTTATTGTTAGTGTTATGTGTTTTGACTCGATGTGAAGATTTACTTGATGAAGTGTAGGCCTTGACTTTTCTCTAGTGTTCTTGTTAATTTTGATATTAAAGTTTTTCATGTTTTCCACACAAGAGAATGATGATGAATTATATTTTAATTAGTCTAATTCTTTTTTTTTTTTTTTTTATCACATTTTAGGATCCTGTGTGTGTAATTTACAATAATGTTTACAAACTTGTGCTGATTTACTTCTTGCTTGATTTCACACGTGGAAGACAATCAATCAGTGTGACGCCAAAGAAGAAACTTGTGTTTTGTTTTCTCAATATTCATTATACGGTGTATTAAATTCTTTCCCAACTTTAATAAGTATGTATGAGACTTTTTGTTTCTCATCATATTATTCTTTATGAATATACACTGTCAGGGTCCTAAAAGCAAGTGATAAATCCTAGAGAATGGAAAGTAATTAGTTAATAAGTTATCATTTTCTTCCCTTTAGGAAAATAATTCAAAAGACATTACTGTATATTTTAAGTCTTGTAATATGTCATGCCAAGGACTTGATAGCAACAATCTCAGAGCTCTTGCATATGTATCTGTGATATCCTTGACGTGAAGGAGTCATGACTGATAATGAAAAGTTCTAGTAGATGAGGGTAAAGGTGTCGAGATTTTATTTTCTTTCTCATTCTTGGGTTATTAATGTCTTTATGATGTGGAGAATAGTGCTTTATTATTTGAGATAGTACTCGCAGTGAGAGTAGCAGAAATAATAGTGAAATAAATAGTAGTAGAAGTAATTTTATACAACTAGTGATGCTGCCAGTGAGACTTAGAGGCCTAAAATTCATCATGAAAAACACTAAGTATGAAAATTACCCCAGTACTCTTGTCACTTAATGACGTCCTTTTATGGGTGGGAAATTATCATTTGTCTTGCTTTGTTAAGAAATGAAGCAGTAATTGGATTTAGGGCTTATCCAGAGGTAGACACAACATTCCTGTGAAATGTTGATGGTGTATGCAAATCCCCATCTTAAGTAATATCCATGGAAGGAATAAATTAAACCATATTAAACAGAGGCATGGGTGTGGTTTAGTGTTTCAGGTACAGCATCTCAAATGGTGTTCTTATCATTAATCTTAGCTTTATTCTTGTTTCCCCGTTAGTTTGTATTGTGTGAGTATGGGCCAGTTTTCTCTCTTATATTTTTTGGTGTGTATGTTAATAGAATTTTGTGATTTCATTAAGCCATTATACTACAGAAGTATAGAAGATTATGATATCATTAAGTCATTGTATTATACGGGGTTTCTTAAAGCACTGCTGGTTTGAATCATCATTTATTAAGTCATTGTGTTATTGAGTCTTTCTCAAGTACAACTAGTCTTCCCATTGACAACCCATCTCCTCCACCTCCAGTTCCTCCTCCTCTTCTGCCTCCTTCTCTACCTTCTTCTCTACCTCCTCTACATCCTCTACCTCCTCTACCTCCTCCACCTCCTCCACCTACTCTACCTCCTCTACTCTACCTCCTCTACATCCTCCACCTCCTCTATGTCCTCCACCTCCTCCACCCCCTTTCCCACCCCCAACTCCAACTCCTCCTCCTCCTCCTCCTCCTCCTCCTCCTCCTCCTCCTCCTCCTCCTCCTCCCTCCTCCTCCTCCTCCTCCTCCTCCTCCTCCTCCTCCTCCTCCTCCTCCTCCTCCTCTTCCCTCCTCCTCCTCCTCCTCCTCCTCCTCCTCCTCCTCCTCCTCCTCCTCCTCCTCCTCTTCCTCCTCCTCCTCCTCCTCCTCCTCCTCCTCCTCCTCCTCCTCCTCCTCCTCCTCTGCCTCCCCCCTCTGCCATATCTCCCTAATAGCTGCAGCACAGAGCAGCCTGCATCATAAGAGTGTATGTTAAATCATGAATCTCTAGTCTCTAGATTCATTAGGTTAAAATCACAGTTAGTACATATTAATTTTTATATAATAAAAGAAGTTAGATGCCCTCTCACACACCTCCCGCATCTCTCCCTCCTCCCTCCTCCTCCTCCCTCCTCCTCTTCCTCCTCCCTCCTCCTCCTCCTCTTCCTCCTCCCTCCTCCCTCCTCCTCCTCACCACTCCTCCCATCCTCCCCTCCTCCCTCATCCTCCTCCTCCTCTCCTCCTCCTCCTCTCCTCCCCTCCTCCTCCCCTCCTCCTCCCCTCCTCCTCCCTCCCTCCCCTCCTCCTCCTCCTCCTCCTCCTCCTCCTCCTCCTCCTCCTCCTCCTCTACCTCCCCCTCTGCCATATCTCTAATGCAGCACAGAGGCAGCCTGCATCATAAGAGTGTATGTTAAATCATGACATCTCTAGTCTCTAGATTCATTAGGTTCGTCACAGTTGGTACATATTAATTTTATTTTCAAAGATTAGTGATTTACACCTGCGCATCTCCTCCTCCTCCTCCTCCTCCTCCTCCTCCTCCTCCTCCCCTCCTCCCCTCCCCCTCCTCCTCCTCCTCCCTCCCCTCCTCCTCCTCATCACCTCCTCCTCCCTCATCCTCCTCCCTCCTCCTCCTCCCTCCTCCTCCTTCTCCTCCCTCCTCCTCCTCCTCCTCCTCCTCCCTCCTCCTCCTCCTCCTCCTCCTCCTCCTCCTCCTCCTCCTCCTCCTCCTCCTCCCTCCTCACCACCTCCCCCCTCTGCCATATCTCCTAATGCAGCACAGAGGCAGCCTGCATCATAAGAGTGTATGTTAAATCATGACATCTCTAGTCTCTAGATTCATTAGGTTCGTCACAGTTGGTACATATTAATTTTATTTTCAAAGATTAGTGATTTACACCTCTTTTTTGCTCTTCCCTCCTCCTCCCTCCTCCTCCTCCTCCTCCTCCTCCTCCTCCTCCTCCTCCTCCTCCTCCTCCTCCTCCTCCTCCTCCTCCTCCTCCTCCTCCTCCTCCTCCTCCTCCTCCTCCTCCTCCTCCTCCTCCACCTCCTCCTCCATCATTTACAATTTACCCAAAAAGTCACAACCATGTAATAAGCTTAGAATGAAAATGACATTGCTATTTTGCTGAGAATGAATTTCTATTGAAAGAAACCAGTGTTCGGTCTTGTCTCCATTATTTTAAAGGCATGAAAAGAAAACTGGAGTCATGCAGTGATGTATAAGATCGACAAAGGACAGAAAAAAGGCAACAACTGTCAAGTGACAAGCATGAACAAAGTGGATTAGAGATATTTCAGATTAGAGGAATATACAAAATTATCTTCTGGATTGTGATTTTATCGACAAATCTTCTGGATTGTGATTTTATCGACAAATCTTCTGGATTGTGATTTTACCAACAGAAAGTGCTTGAATTTTCTTGAAAATGTGCTGTGACAATTTTGTTAAACGGGATGAATATCATGGATGTTTTGACAAGGTACGTTACAATAGCATCTGTCGTTTTTTTTATGGATAACCAAGGAATTCAGAAGAACGAACAGAATCAACGCACTAACTAAACTCAATCAGATCAGCAGTTGGTTCTCAAGATGAATATGTAAGAGGATAGACTGTATTCAAGGACTTAGGTGATGTATTATTCCCCTCAGGTCTTCTTCTCCGTAGCTGGCAGACCTGCAGATCAGTCGTTAGGTCGGAATGAGAGAGATAGAGTTAGAGAGAAGAGATAGATAGAGATAGAGATAGAGATGCAAAAGACATCAATATACCTATAAGAAATAGAGATAGAGAGAGATAGAGATAGAGATAGAGATAGAGATAGAGATAGATATGCAAAAAACATCAATATAACTGTAGGTAATAGAGATAGAGATAGATAGAGATGCAAAAAACATCAATATACCTGTAGGAAATAGAGATAGAGAGAGATAGAGATAGAGATGCAAAAACATCAATATACCTGTAGGAAATAGAGATAGAGATAGATATAAAAAAAACATCAATATAACTATAGGAAATATGGGGTTGCTTAATTTCATTTGTCTGGGTCTTTGTAGATCTCCATATTACATTGTATATATCCATCCTCTGTAGTACATTGATAACTAAAATGACTAAAAACCAAAGAATGTGAAAAAAAGTTATAATAATTGGATTTTGTATGATGTCTATATATGCAGTTGTCATGATAGTTGTTATAGATGTAATAATGACAAAGAGAATGATGAAATTACCCCCTCCTCCTCCTCCTCCTCCTCCTCCTCCTCCTCCTCCCCCCTCTCCCCCCCCCCCCCCCCCCCCCCCCTCCTCCTCCTCCTCCTCCTCCTCCTCCTCCTCCTCCTCCTCCTCCTCCTCCTCCTCCTCCTCCTCCTCCTCCTCCTCCTCCTCCTCCTCCTCCTCCACCATGTTCCTACTCCTCTGATTTTTTTTGGTATGTTCATATGTGTGTGTGTGTCTGTATGTCTGTCTGTCTGTCTCTCTGTCTGTCTGTCTGTCTGTCTGTCTGTCTGTCTATCTATCTCTCTGTCTCTCTGTCTGTCTGTCTTCCTGTCTGTCTGTCTGTCTCTCTCTCTCTCTCTCTCTCTGTGAATGCATGTGCGTGTGTGTGTGTGTGTGTGTGTTTTTTTAATGTGTAATTTAGGAAAATACTGTGTCGGTCCTGTATTTTACTCAATATATTTAGTATGCTTTTAAACATAGATTAGTACATTGATAACTAATATGACTAAAAACCAAAGAATGTTAAAGAAAAAGATTAAATACAAAAATTTGGATTGCACATGATGTCTATATACGCAGTTGTCACGATAATCTATTATGTAAACAAGAGAATATAAAAATCACTAAAATGATAGTTCAATAAAAAGTTATTGAGTACAAAGCCAGAACAATGTAATTTTTCCGTCGGTATCTCTCCACAGTTCTGATCAGCTCTTATCAGATAACAAAGATTACATTATTGATCTGGGTGGTTTTGCTCTACCCTCGCCATTCTCTTCTCCTCTTCTCCTCTTCTCCTCTTCTGCGTCTTGCCTCGGTCCGTCTTTTTCTTTTCATCGTTTTGCATTTTCATTTTTTCTTCATCTGATGGTTGACATTTTTTTTTTTTTTTTCTTCTTCTTCTTCTTCTTCTCTTCTTCTTCTTCTTCTTCTTCTTCTTCTTCTTCTTCTTCTTCTTCTTCTTCTTCTTCTTCTTCTTCTTCTTCTTCTTCTTCTCCTCTCTCTTCCTTCCTCCTCCTCTTCCTCCTCCCTTTCCTCCTCCTCCTTCCTCCTCCTCCTCCTCCTCTCCTCCCTCCTCCTCCTCCTCCTCCTTCTCCTTTCCTCCACCTCTTCCTCCTTCCTCCCTCCTCCTCCTATTCCTCCTCCTTCTCCTTCTCCTCCTCCTCCTCCTTTCCTCCTCCTCCTTTCCTCCTCCTCCTCCTCCTCCTCCTTTCCTCTGCCTCCTCCTCCTTTTCTCCTCCTCCCTCTTCCTTCTCTTCTTCCTTTTTCCTCC
This sequence comes from Penaeus japonicus, assembly GCA_017312705.2. Classification (NCBI taxonomy): domain Eukaryota; kingdom Metazoa; phylum Arthropoda; class Malacostraca; order Decapoda; family Penaeidae; genus Penaeus; species Penaeus japonicus. The sequence continues at coordinate 517,444 of BOPN01000331.1, forward strand.
TCCTCTTCTCCCTCCTCCTCCTCCTCCTCCTTTTCTCCTCCTCCTTTTTTCCTCCTCCTCCTCCTCCTCTGCCTCCTCCTCATCCATACATCTGTTACAAAACTAGTGTTAATTAAAGGCATTACCTAAGTGTCCTCAGAAAGGCCATATCTGTAACAACCTAATACTGAGAGTAATCTACATGTAACCTTGTTATTAATTATCTAAACAAGAGTTACCTACCTCCCTTATCACTCCTTATGAGATACCAGTCAAACGGAAACACTTTCCTGGTCTGCCTGCGACTTTCTTTTGTGGTTTGTTGTTTGTGTGTTTGTATCATTGGGCCTTTGTGAATAGTAATTATGTTATGTATGGGCTTTTTTGTATATTGATTATGTCATTTATAGGCCATTGCATATATTAATTTTGCCATCTATGGGCTGTTGCATGCATTAATTTTGTCATCTATAGACCATTGCATACATTAATTTTGTCATCTATAGGCCGTTGCATACATTAATTAAGTCCTCTATAGGCTGTTGTATTAATTAATTTTGTCATCTATAGGCCGTTGCATACATTAATTATGTCATTTATAGGCCATTGTATACATTAATTATTTCATCTATGGGCCTTTGTGTTCATCAGTTATGTCATCTTTAGGCCGTTGCATGCATTACTTTTGTCATCTATGGGCCTTTGTGTTCATCAGTTATGTCACTCTCCGTAGATGTTAACTTGTATTTATTCCCTTGGACTTTTGTTTATTTTATTTACATCCCCTTTTCTTCTTGGCTTGTGTTAGGGAGCGTAAGATTGTTAGAACATGTTTGCTACTTGATGCAGAGTCAGGTGGTTT
>BOPN01000331.1:528284-530784 GCA_017312705.2 Penaeus japonicus
AAGCGAAGATTAATTTCTTGCTCGGTTGGAGTATGTTCCGTCAATACCCGTGCCTCCCCTGCAACCCTCAGTCCTCATTATAAAAGCACAAATATGATGAACAGTCAAGTTTAGTCGGTGATTTACTCATTAACAGGCCAGTGTTTGGGAAAAGAGGGATCTAATATAGTGTATTGCTGTAATTTTTAAGTCCGTAGTATTATAGTTTGAATTGCTTAGAATGTTTTAGGTTAATATTTTTTTTTTTTTTTTTTTTTTTTTTTTTTACTTTTTTGACATGCATATATACATGCCATTGAGATAACAAGCACATTATATTTGTGAAACAGTCTTAGCTTGCCTTATCAGAGTTATTTACATGGTTTATTTCATTAAGTATATATAGCATGTTTGTAGGTTTAGATGTTAGCCATAAATTTTCTTCAGTCTGGATGTATATGGTATATAATTACACACACACTTGTAGTTTTTCTGTATTTTTTTTTCTTTTTCTTTTTTTTCTTTTTTTTTTTCTTTAGTTAGTACCGTCATGTGTCATTGTCCATGAGACATTGAAACCACAATGAAAACTCGCTAATTCTCGACGGTTCAAAACTCTCCATGGCACATGACAGAAGCTCTTGTTTTAAAGACGTCATGTACATTTTACACATCTGTTCTTTTATAGACATTGTGTTTAGGATTAGCAATTAACTCCTTTTTTTTTGCTATTTGAGAATCGTAATGAAAGGAGCTTAGGTAAGTTTTTAACTCTCTCTTAACCATTAATGTTTTAGGCACAGCTGTGATATAAAATGAGATAACTGCGTAATGATAGGAAGTAAGTGCTGATGCATTTCAATGGGGACGAAATTGGAATAAATGGAATAAGGCGCAGGTGAATTGTGTATATCTTCACATGAATTATGTATGTGAAGATGTAATGGGAAAACATTTGAAATAGTTTTTCTCTGAAGCTTTTTTGTCTTTGTCTTTCTGTGCCATGGTTTCCTTTAAAGCGAAACTGCATTTTATTTTCAGTAATAATTTATTACTAAGTCTCAAATCGATAGTGCTTTTAGTTTGAATTAAACAGATTAGCTGGATGGATATTTTTATCAATGTTAGAATTGTGATGAGGAGGACTGAACTTTTTTTTTTTTTTTTTTTTAGACCGTAGGAAAACCTTTCAACATTATGTTGTCTTGAAACATTCCTCTTCCTCCTTCCCCTCCTTCTCCTCTTCTTTTTCTTCCACCTCCTTCTCCTCCTCCTCCTCCTTCTCCTCCACCAATATTTTCCATATTTTTTTATATTGAACTTAAGCAGTTCTATTTTTCATGAGCGTGACAAGGAAAAATGCCTTCATCATTTAGAAATAGGAACATTAATCCTCAAAAATAATGTATACTGTTTTACCATAACTATCAACATCAAGTTAGTTGTTTTTGACAACAACTCTAATGTCTTAGGAAGATGCAGAAATACACCAAGAAATACAACAGTCATCATAAACATTGTTGAGTGTGGATGTGTTTGTATCTCAGTCTGCATTCCCTTTTTCCCTTTGAGATCGCAAGTCTCACCGCTGCACTGAAGGCTTTTTGAGATTGTTAGTCGTCTCTTAATCGGCCCATGTGTAGTGTGCCCTAAATCTTTCCTGTTTTTGTTTGTAGTACATCAGAGCAGTGTGGGGAGAACTGTGCATCTCGATAACGTTTTTTCCTCTACTCCTAGTGGAAGTGCGCAGGGTTTCAAATTTTTTTTTTCTATATCTTTATTCTTGTTTCCACTTATATATATATATACATATACTCAAGTACATGCCTTAAGTAAATTTTAAGATTGCATTGTAAAACCTTCAGCATTGTATTGAGACGATTACTTTCTTTTTAATAAAGTTCATGTACCTTTCACAAAAAAGTTTTATTTGAAATCCTGCTCATTACATACATAAAATGATAGTGAATGAGGAAATGAGAGTTTGCAAAGCAAAGTGGAAAGATACAAGTTGCACACTGTAAGAAATACCCAAAAGTTTTTTCTTTTCTTTTTTGCATTTTGCAATTTGCACTGAAATGTAATTGCACTGGACACACATAGCACAAGACACAATGCAAAAGGAAAAAATACAAAGTCCTCAAGAATGGAATTGTGTGACCCTTATAATCAACAGAGAGAAAGAAAAAGATCACTACTTTCTAGTAGTATTTGGATATGCAAGTGTAGAATAAGATTCTCTCTCTCTCTTTCTCTTTCTCTTTCTTTCTCTCTCTCTCTTTTCTTTCTCTCTCTCTTTTCTTTCTCTCTCTCTTTTCTTTCTCTCTCTCTTTTCTTTCTCTCTCTCTCACTTTTCTTTCTCTCTTTTTCTCTCTCTTTTCTTTCTCTCTCTCTTTTTCTCTCTCTTTTCTTCTCTCTCTCTCTCCCCTCTCTGTCTCCTCTCTCTCTCTCTCCTCTCTCTCTCTCTCTCTCTAACTCTCTGTCTCCAACTCCCCTCTTGTTTCTTTCTCTCTTTCTCTCT
>BOPN01000331.1:535784-538284 GCA_017312705.2 Penaeus japonicus
TGATATAGATACTTTACAGATGGATGGCTGGAAAAAAAGACGAGGAACCTCTGCTTGTGGTGATAACACTGTGGAGGGCAGAAAATACCCTGAAATAACACCAATCTCAAATCTCTCCTCTTGCTCACTGCCCTTCCTCATTCCAGCCCGATGGTAGACAGAATGGAAGTCGACGAATCCCAGTGCCACAACGGCAGGCGCTCGTACCACTCCAAGGTGCGCGAGAACAGTTACCAGAATGGTTGGCACGACGCTACCGCAGCTCCCCACCCAGTCGTCAATCCCGGCCGCACCATCACCATGTCCCTCAAGAGACTGCTGCGCGAGCACGAGGAGCTATATGAGTTATAGCATACGTGTGGCCTCCCGCGCACTTTCACTAAGGCTTTAGGGCCTGGGGTGGGAGTTGGGGTGGGGTTGGGGGTGGAGGAGGATCTCCGGGGATGCAGCTAGGTGTAAGGATAGTAATGAGGGGGGGTGGGGGGTTTGAGGGGGTTAGGGGTGGTGGGGAGGGTGACGTCGTTCCACCACCAGCCATTTATTGTGAGAATGTCCGATCTTGTTCCATCTCTTTCTTCCTATTAATTTTTCTTTCTCTCTGTCTCTCTTCTTGTCGTCTCTTTTTCTCCTTTTTATAATGTTATTTTAGGGTATCCCTTCCTTTCCTTTCATTTCTCATCTTCTTTCTCTTTGAGCGAAGTGAGTGAGTTGGAGAAAAAGAAAAAAAAAGATATAGAATATATGTAGCAGTATTAACTCATTTACAAGTGCACAGAAAGTCCACATACATGTATAGCAAGATCAAAAGTAATATCAGTAGATTAGAAGAAACTATATTATTGATTATTGTTATTATTATTATTATCATCATTATTGTAAAATTTTTAGAATTCCTTTTTTTTTTTTTGACACGAATGAACACATGAACAACATTGAAAATTTTGATGAAGAATAAAAAAGGACTTATATTGACTCACCTTATGAGAATAAAGGGGAAGGGTGAGTATGGGTGTTCTTATATTTATTTTGTATGAATCTTTTCCTTCTGCAACGTGTCTTCATTTCCTTTAATCATTTTCTGTGATTTTATATTTATTTAGGTTTAGAATTTGACTCCAGAATATTACCATTATCGTTATTATTATCATACTCATTATTAATTCTTATAGTGAAAGATTATGGCTCAAACAATTAATGGCACATATCTGTATTTGGGTTCCACTTCAAAAAGAAAAGTTTTCTATACCTTTCTTCCTTTTTGGTGAAATTGTACTTAGTCATAAAACCATCATTATTATTATCATTTTTTTGGTCTGCGTGTAGCCAAAGTTTGGTCCGTCGTTGTTACATGCGTTCGTGGTTGGCACGTGGAGGAGCGTTGCATTTTATATTCTTTTGATGGTATAGCATTGATGGAAGAAATTCAGAGCAGAATTTTTGAAGTGGAATGATTTTCATGTATTCCGTGTGAAACAAGAACTTGCAAAAGGCAAACAGGAAGGAAATTAGAATTATGGTTTCTCTGTAATATTGTTTTGATTATTATTTTTCTTATTGTTATTATGATGATTATTACTTTTTTTTTTTATTATCATTGATATTATGGTTATTATTGGTATTATTTTATATTATTAACATTGTTTTTTTTTCCATTATTATTATTATTACTGTAATTATTATCATTATCAGCTGTATCATCACCTTTCTCATTATTATAATATATGCACAGCTAACAATACTAGATGTTATTACATCTACCAATTTTCCTTTCCTTTTGAATATTGACTTTTCATTATTCAGTCAGTCGTTTTTTTCAAGGAACCAGTGAGTAAGCATTCCTTTCTTTTCAAAGGAAAATCCGAAAGTGGCCTCGGCAAAGTACCACACCCCATACTGCGTCATTTTAAGTTTAAGGTTTAGGGCTAATTTCCTGTCAGGCAATAACAAGAATACATGTTTTAGTTCTTGAATAATTTCACAAGTGATATGTATTAATAAGGGACTCATGTACAAGTTTTCCCAAGAGGCGAAATGAGTGTTTAAGTTTAATTTTTTTTTTTTTTATTGTTTAGGTTAGTCGAGATTTTATTTTTATGAGCTTTATTTGCTTTCTTTGTATATGCATTTATGTATACATATGTATATATATATATATATATATGTATATATGTATACATATACATATATGTATACAGATAGATACAGATACAGATATATACAAATATATATATACAGATATATACAAATATATACAAATATATATACATATATATACATATATATACATATATATACATATATATATATATATATATAATATATATATATATATATATATATATATATATATATATATATATGTATATATATATATATATATATATGTATATATATATATATATATATATATATATATATATATATATATATATATATACATATATATATGTATATATATATGTATATATATATATATATATATATATATATATATATATAT
>BOPN01000332.1:757-5757 GCA_017312705.2 Penaeus japonicus
TATATATATATACACATTTGTGTGTGTGTGTCTGTTTGTGTGTGTGTGTGTGTGCATACATATAATAAGCACGTACATAAAAACACATATATATGGCTCCAAATACGTACAAACACCCTTTTCTCTGGAGATTCCTGAGCGCAAAGGGTGTCTCCCGAAGGCACATCCCTCGCCATTCGCCTCGACTCCTGAAGGAATAAAGCTGTTTAAACGGCTTGCCTGTCACACGCGCGCAGGGCTGGGCCACCATCGCGAGGGTGTCGCTACTGCCTCGGATTTATGGCTTATTTTACCGTCTTAGGGAGGAGAGAGAGTGGGGGGGAGAGGAGGGGGGTAGGGAGGGGGTAGGGAGGGGAGGGTGAAAGAGTAAGAGGAAGGAAGGGGGTGGGAGGGGGAGGGAGGGAGGGAGGGAGGGGGCGGAGACCAGTAGCCCTCTTCGTCATTGCTCCATCCATCTTCATCGCCTTTGTCCGCGGGTCTCGTCCTCCGCGGGCGGATTATCCCCCGTGGGATCTGGCATCGCTTCTTTTCCTTAAATTATATTGGCCATCGCAGCCAAAGGACCCAAACACAACCAATTACAACGCATTCACCTTCCCGCTGCCGGTCTCCCGCGCGCCCGCCGAGAGGTCGTTCGTCTTGGCCAATCAGCGACGCGATAGAAAACGAAGACGAGATCTGGTTGGTTCGTCGAGCGGCCGCGGGTCGAGGGAGGCGGGTTTCGCGGCGACTCGTCTCCTCGCCTGGCTTCCCTGCTGTGAGCTGGTGGCTTGTGGGTGGCGTTACGTGTGTGGATGGGCGTGGGGGGTTCTGTGGGGTGGGGCGAGGGTAGGGGGAAGGGAGGGGGGGTATCGCTCCTGTAGGGGGACGCCCTTTGGGACCCTTGACATGTCTATTTAGCTACGAGAGACCGGCAGTCAGATCTAAGCCCAGTCTTTTGCCTTTGTATTGACGGGGGGAGGGCCGGGGGAGGGGGTAGGGTACCTTATCTCCCTCTGTGTGTGTGTGTGTCTCTCTCTCTCTCTTTACTTCTCCCTCTCTTTTATTCTTTTATCCCCCCTTCTCGCTTCTTAACCGCACCCTCACCTCTTTGCTTTATCGTCAATGTGGAATTTTGCCGGACTTGACTAAAGTTGTAAAGTTCTTGTCGTAGGGACTAAATAAAAAAAAAAATAAGTCAATATCACAAAAACAATAAAATAAAAAAATGAATAAAATCGAAATGAACAACAAAAACACACCAAAATAGACCAAAAAAAATAAAAAATAAATAAAAAAAAAAAACATATAACACAAAGTACACGAATCCTATTCCATTCCCGGGCGTTTTTCTGCCGCCTTTTTATCATATTTTCTGATTTCTTTCTCTCGTTTTTTGTGCGTGTGTGTTCAGCGCGTGACCGCAAGCTCATCAAAGGCACCATCTGCTTGACGAGGCTGACGTGAGTGTGTTGGAAAAATGAGAATCAGATTAAAGATCTTAACCTATCGAGTGCAGCCATTTGCCTAAACCAACTTGTGTGTGACGGATGTGAGCTTTCGGAGAAGGAAGTGAGCTTTTGGGAGCTTTTGAATAACCCTTCTTCTCTCTCCTCTTTCCCTTCTCCTCTCCATCTATCCATCCCCCCACCCCTCTTTCCCTCCTCCCCCTCCCTCCCTCCCTCCCTCCCTCACTCACTCACTCAGCAAGCCTTTGGTTTTCCTTTTTTTTTTTTTTTTTTTTTTTTTTTTGGTGGGGGTATTTTTAGTTTTTTTTTCTTCTTCTTTCTTATTGGTTTCTTTCGGTTCTTCTTCGTTCGCCTTGTCTAAGTGTTTTATTCTTCTCTCATATTTTTCCGCCTTCTTCTTCCTCATCTTCTTTATTCTATGTTATTATTTTCTTGAATTTTAGGTTGTTTCTCTTTCTATTTTCATTTTCTACCTCTTCCCATCTTTATCTCCAGCTTTGTCTTTCTATTTTCCTTCCTTTCCTTTCTTTGCTCTCAGACTTTATTTCTCTTTTTCTCTCATGTTCCTTTACCCTTATCCTTTTCCCTCCCCTCTTTCTCCTTCACTTCACTTCTTCCTCATTTCTCTTTTCATCCTTCTCCATCTCCTATATTCGCCTTCCTCTTCCTTTCTCCCTTTTCTTTACCCCTAGCCCTTCCCTTCCTCTTCCTTTCTCCCCCTAGCCCTTCCCTTCCTCTTCCTTTCCTCGTCCCCTTCTCTCTTCCTTTGCCCCTTTTCCCTTTCCCCTTCCCTTTCTCCCCTCCCTCTTCCCTTCCCCCCACCTCAGCCATTCACCCTTCTATTCATCTTCTCCCTCCCCTCCCCTCCCCTCCCCTCCCCGTCCCCTACCCTTCTCCTTCTCCTCTCCCCGTCCCCTCTTTTCCCTTCTCCCCTCCATCTTCCTTTCCCGTCCCCTACCCTTCTCCTTCTCCCCTCCCCCTTCCTCACCTCAGCCCCACCCCTTCCCATCTCCTTCTCCTCTCCCCTTGCTTCCCTCCCCCTTCTCCCCCTCCTCTTCCCCACCTCAGCCCTTCCCCTTCCCTTCTCCTCTCCCCGTCCCCTCTTTCCCTTCTCCCCTCCATCTTCCTTCCCCTTCCCCTCCCCTTCCCCTTCTCCCCTCCCCCTTCCCCTTCCCCTCCCCTTCTCCTCTCCCCCCGCTTCCCTCTCCTCCCCCTTCCCCTTCCCCTTCTCCCCTTCTCCCCTCCCCCTTCCCCACCTCAGCCCTCCCCCTTCCCCTTCCCTTCCCCTTCTCCCCTCCCCCTACCCCACCTCAGCCCTTCCCCTCCCCCTCCCCTTCTCCTCTCCCCCTCCCCCTCCCCCTCCCTCCCCCTCCCCTTCCCCCTTTCCCCCCCGCACCTCATCCCTTCGCTCTTTTATTCATCCTGACAAATCTGTCTATTGTATTTAACGGTGATTTAATTATGCATAAGCGGATTATATTAATGGTAGTAATAATGATCTTGATAAATGCTATAGTTATCACGGTAAGTAGAGTGATTATAGGTTTGAGGGTCATTTCAGAAAGATTGGAATTATAATAATGATTATATTGAAATTATAATAAACTTAAAATCATTTCTAGTCATATATTCGGATTCAGGTATTTTGTACATCAAGTGAACGATTTAAAGTACCTTTTTTCGTACAATGGTTTCATTTTCTGTTTTATTGAATATACTTTATATGACACCTTGATATTGTATATCGGTTATTCTTTAAAAAAAAAAAAGGAGAATAAAAAAATGTTGGTTGATCAGACAAGCATTATCCGAAAGCTTTAATTTGCCCGCGGCTTCGGCTTCGGAACATGACTTGATTTTAAAAATCTCTCACCATTCCTTTTTTTTTTTTTTTTTTTTAAATCTGCATCTATTTGAACTTGAAGTAGGTTCGTTATGATTATTACCATGGACATTATTAATATTATCAATATCATTACTATTAGTAATAGTAGTAGCAGTAGTAGTAGTAGTAGTAGTAGTAGTAGTAGTTACAGAAGCAGTAGTAGTCGTAGTTGTAGTTGTAGTAATAGTAGTAGTAGTAGTAGTAGTAGTAATAGAAGTACCGTAATTGAATTAATTATTCTTGCTATCATTTTAATCATAAAATCAAATAAAACATGTTAGATAAAAAAAAACAATAAAAAAAATCATACGAAGACCGAGTAACGAGAAACGAGAATTAATCGTCATAATAAAAATGTCGTAATTTGATCATTATCAGTAACTTATTACTAGTAACCGGTAATTATTACCAAACGGAGTCTTTTTTTTACATTGGGTTTAAGGGCCTTTCATGCCACTTCGCTCTCCAGGTTCAGTCGTTTGTTATATTTGGATAATCTTTTTTTTTCTTCTTCTTCTTCTTCTTTTTCGAGAGAGAGAGATATGGGGGGGGGGGAAGGGGCGGAAGAGAGTGGGGCAGGGGGGGAGAGGGAGAGAGGGGAGGGGGGAAGAGGGAGAGAGTGAGAGAGGGGAGAGGGGGTTGATAGAGAAAGGGGGATGAGGGAGGGAGGAAGAGAAAGAGAGGGGGGGAGATGGGGGAGGGAAGGAGAGAGAGGGGGTGAGAAAGAGAGAGAGATTTGATGACTCTCTCTCTCTCTCACCCACTCTCTCTCTCTGTCTCTTTCTTTCTCTCTCTTTCTTTTCTCTCTCTCTCTCTTTCTTTCTCTCTTTCTCTCTTTCTCTCTCTCTTTCTCTCTCTCTCTCTCTCTTTCTTTCTCTCTCTCTCTCTTTCTCTCTCTCTCTCTCTCTCTCTCTCTCTCTCTCTCTCTCTCTCTCTCTCTCTCTCTCTCTCTCTCTCTCTCTCTCTCTCTCTCTCTCTCTCTCTCTCTCTCTCTCTCTCTCTCTCTCTCTCTCTCTCTCTCTCTCTCTCTCTCTCTCTCTCTCTCTCTCTCTCTCTCTCTCTTTCTCGCTGTTGCTCTCTTTTCCCCTGGCAGACCTTTTCCGTCTTGCACACGCATACTCACACGGAGACGTAAGCTGTTCAAGCAAAGGAAAAAAGGGAAGCGCATAAATAAACTCACCGATCTGCTTGCAGGCACATGCACGCATATACACGGAGGCTATGTATACCCAATGGTATGTGTGTGCATTCGCGTTCATCCTCATACACATATATACGTACACACATACCTCACACACAACTCACTTACACACTTACACACTCACCCTATACACACACACACCCAACACCTCCCCATCCCCCCCCCCCCCCCCCCCCACCCACTATACACGCCCCACCACCTCCCCATCTTCTTCCCCCCACACACCCACAGACTCCTCCCCATCCCTAACCCCCTCCCCCCCCACAAACCCCAACCCCCTCCTCCTCCTCCCCCTCCCCTTTCCCCCCCACACAACCCGCACCCCCCTCACCCCCCAACCTAACCCATCCCCTCCCCGCACCCCCCTCACCCCCCAACCTAACCCATCTCCTCCCCCCTCCCCCATCCCCAATCCCCTTCCCCCCACAACCCCCCACAAACCCCATTCCCCCTTCCCCCCCACAAA
>BOPN01000332.1:35757-40757 GCA_017312705.2 Penaeus japonicus
CAGCCCCCCGCCCCCCCACCGGCCCTACCCCACCCAACCCCTACCCACCGACCCCTACCCCCCACCGACCCCCTACACCGCAACCCCTACCCCCTCAGCCCCTACCCCACCGACCCCTACCCCCACCCAACCCCCTACCCCCCTCGACCCCTACCCCCACCGACCCCTACCCCCACCCAAAACCCTACCCCCTCAGCCCCCTACCCCCACCGACCCCTGCCCCCGCAGCCCCCCCCCCGCCCCCTCAACCCCTACCCCCCACCGACCCCTACCCACCTTCCCCGCCCCCCTCCGCCCCCCCCCCCCCTGACCCCTACCCCCCACCCAACCCCTACCCCCTCCGCCCCTACCCCCACCGACCCCTACCCCCGCCCGGCCCCCTACCCCCTCAGCCCCTACCCCCGCCGACCCCTACCCCCCACCCAACCCCTACCCCCCACCGACCCCTACCCCCACCCGGCCCTGCACCCCCTCAGCCCCTACCCCCACCGACCCCTACCCCCACCGACCCCTACCCCCACCCAACCCCTACCCCCCTCAACCCCTACCCCCACCGACCCCTACCCCCACCGACCCCTACCCCAACCCCTTCCTAAACCCAACCCAATCCGCTCAACTCCTACCCCCACCCACTCTCAACCCCAACCCCCACCACTCCAACCCCTACCCCCACCCAATCCAACCCTAAGCCCTACCCCCACTCCAACCCCTACCCCACCCACTCAACCCCAACCCCCCATCCCAGTCAACCCTAAGCCCTACCCCCACCCAATCCGCACCCACTTAACCCCAACCCCCACCCACTCAACCCCAACCCCCACCCACTCAACCCCAACCCCCACCCACTCAACCCCTACCCCCACCCAATCCGCACCCAACCCCAACCCCCACCCAATCCAACCCTAAGCCCTACCCCCACTCAACCCCAACCCCCACCCACTCAACCCCTACCCCACCCAATCACCCAACCCAATCAGCACCCAACCCCAACCTCTACTACCCCCACCCAATCCAACCCCTACCCCCACCCACTCAACCCCACCCACTCAACCCCTACCCCCACCCAATCCAACCCTAAGCCCTACCCCACTCGCCCTACCCCCACCACTCAACCCCAACCCCATCAATCCAACCCTAAGCCCTACCCCCACCCAATCCGCACCCACTTAACCCCAACCCCCACCCACTCAACCCCAACCCCCACCCACTCAACCCCAACCCCCACCCACTCAACCCCTACCCCCACCCAATCCGCACCCAACCCCAACCCCACCCAATCCAACCCTAAATACCCCCACTCAACCCCAACCCCCCACCCACTCCTTCCCCCACCCAATCACCCAACCCAATCGGCACCCAACCCCAACCTCTACCCCCACCCAATCCAACCCCTACCCCCCACCCCTCCAACCCCCACCCACTCAACCCCTACCCCCACCCAATCCAACCCTAAGCCCTACCCCCACTCAACCCCTACCCCCACCCACTCAACCCCAACCCCCATCCAATCCCAACCCTAAGCCCTACCCCCACCCAATCCGCACCCACTTAACCCCAACCCCACCCACTCAACCCAACCCCACCCACTCAACCCCAACCCCCACCCTCAACCCCTACCCCACCCAATCCACCTGCTTCCAACCCCACCCAATCCAACCCTAAGCCTACCCCCACTCAACCCCAACCCCCACCCACTCAACCCCTACCCCCACCCAATCCGCACCCAACCCAATCGGCACCCAACCCCAACCTCTACCCCCACCCAATCCAACCCCTACCCCCACCCACTCAACCCCCACCCACTCAACCCCCACCCACCCAACCCCACGAGGAGTCAACGCATGCGCACACAAGGGACCGAGCGCTCTGGCACCGCAAAAGTGGCTCTCTTGAATAAATAACTTCAATAACGAACGAGCTTGTTACTCTACAGAGGCATTCGAAATCGCCTCGTAAATAGGAGAAAATAGCAACTGCAACGCACGTACGACCTTGCGTATGCAATGATGAAATAAAAAGGTTAAAAAAAAAAGAAAGAGAGAGAGAGAGAGAGAGAGAGAGAGAGAGAGAGAGAGAGAGAGAGAGAGAGAGAGAGAGAGAGAGAGAGAGAGAGAGAGAGAGAGAGAGAGAGAGAGAGAGAGAGAGAGAGAGAGAGAGAGAGAGAGAGAGAGAGAGAGAGAGAGAGAGAGAGAGAGAGAGAGAGAGAGAGAGAGAGAGAGAGAGAGAGAGAGAGAGAGAGAGAGAGAGAGAGAAACATAAACATTAACCGCTATGAGTTGTCAAAATGTCGTCGCTGAATTGCTATATTGCTAGAAATTGACCCTCACAAAGTGAGGGTGAGGGTAAGTGAGGGTGAGGGTAAGTGAGGGTGAGGGTGGGGGTGGGGGTGAGGGTGAGGGTGAGGGGGAGGGTTGAGAGAGAGGGGGGGGAGGTGGAGGGTTGAGAGAGAGAATGAGAGGGAGGGAGGGTGGGAGGGAGGGAGGATGAGAGGGAGGGAGGAAGAGGGAGGGAGGGAGGGAGGAAGAGGGAAGAAGGGAAGAAGGGAGGAAGGAAGAGGGAGGGAGGGAGGGAGGGAGGGAGGGAGGCAGAGAGAGAGAGAGAAAGAGAAAGAGAGAGAAAGAAAAAAAAAGAGAGAAGAAAGAAGAAGAGAACGAAAAAGAAGGGGTAGGGGAAGACTGAGAGAAAGATTTTTAAAAAAATGACCATAATGGAAAGGCAATTATACGCCCATTACGCCCACGGGGAATGCAATAACCGGAGAAGACGCAAGCACACGCCCGTGATCTCTTTTCTTGTTTTGGTAACCATGGTAACTAACGGTGGGGGGGGGGGGCGGGAGTTCGTGTGGGAAGGGGGGGGGGAGTTATTGGTTCAGTTGAAAAGGAAGTTCTTTTATTTTAGTTGTATTTTCATTTTCTATTAATGTCTTTTTTTCTTTCTTTCTTTCTTTCTCTCCAGTGCTTAGTCGTTTTTAAACTGTTGTTTTATTTTCGCTCTCTCTCTTTCTCTTTCTCTCTCTCTCTCTCTCTCTCTCTCTCTTCTTTCTCCATTCCTTCCTCTACCCCTGCAAAACAACACAAAAAAATAAATAAATAAATAAAATAAAAAATGCACCAATACCAACATAACCTAACATTACCCCCCTCCCCCCAACCCACATTTAACCATATTCAACCTCCACCCACACCCCTTCCCTCAACCCTTATCCAACCTCCCCCCCATACCCCCTTCCCTCAACCCTTATCCAACCTCCCCCCCCACACCCCCTTCCCTCAACCCTTATCCAACCTCCACACCCCCTTCCCTCAACCCTTATCCAACCTCCCCCCCCACACCCCCTTCCCTCAACCCTTATCCAACCTCCCCCCACACCCCCTTCCCTCAACCCTTATCCAACCTCCCCCCCACACCCCCTTCCCTCAACCCTTATCCAACCTCCACCCACACCCCCTTCCCTCAACCCTTATCCAACCTCCACCCACACCCCCTTCCCTCAACCCTTATCCAACCTCCCCCCCACACCCCTTCCCTCAACCCATATCCAACCTCCCCCCACACCCCCTTCCCTCAACCCATATCCAACCTCCCCCCACACCCCCTTCCCTCAACCCTTATCCAACCTCCCCCCACACCCCTTCCCTCAACCCATATCCAACCTCCACCCACACCCCCACACACCTTAACATTACCCCCTCCCCCCAACACCCACACCGCCTACCCTAACCTACTCCTTTGAGTATCATACTAACGGCAACCTCAAGGTCTTATGGGGAACTGCTTGGTCCACAACCTCAAAACCACAAAGCACTTTATGAGGGAAACTACGAAGAAAAAAAACCCAACGAAATTTGAGTCTGACTGGCACCCTCCCCCCAACCCCACCCCACCCCCTTTTTTTCTCTTTCCTTTTCTTTTTTCCTTCATTTCCATACGCTGTCACCTTCATATGGTCATTTAATTTCTTCTTCCTTTCGTATGCATAGTAATAATAGTAACGTCAATGAAGAAGAACGACTGATTTCGGAACTAACGACACCCTTGGTATTAACAACGATTACAACAATTAACTCTCGCTTCTGAGTAATCACAACACCTTGGTAATGATTACTATATAATTTATTTTAATTACTACGAGTAATTAAAAGCACGATGAAGATGATAATGGTGGTGATAGTGATGATGATGATAATGATGATGATCATAAAATGATGAAAATGATAATAGCAACACCAGTCAAAAATACAAAAACTAATGTTGAAAGCAATATTAATAATAATCAGTGATAATTATGATGAAATACCAAAAAATAACCATGATAATTCTTAATAAGACCAGTCATAATAATGGTAATAATAATAGTAATAATAATAATAATAGCAATAAAAAAAATTCAGGCGAGAACAAGAATAATGATGATAACTTAATAATAATGATTACCACAGTGATAATAACATGAGCAATCAGCAAACCTCTTTCAAAAGCAACCACAACCCTCCAACCCCCCCCCCCCTCCCCCATTCTCTGCAACCGAAGAGACAGACAGACAGACAGACAGCTGTTGCCAGACTGATGTACGTCGCTGTTGTTACCACCGTCGCCGTCACTTCTGTTGCTTCTGCCGCCGTTGCCGCCGCCGCCGCCGCCGCCGCCTATTGCACGGCTCACCCTTTGCACGAAACTCAGTCTGCGGTTGATAGTTCGTGCGGTAATGGGATACTTCGCAGCTTTTATTAGCGCTGGCGTGGGCGGTTTGGGGGAACTCGCACGCTGGCGCAAGGTGCAATGCTCCTTCATGTTTGATTGCAGTCTCTCCTCATTGCAAATTGCTTCCGAGCTTGCAATTTCCGCGATAATCTTGCAATTTACACCTTGTAACGCTGATCTTTTGCCGTCACGAGACAAGAGGCAATTAGCGGCAATTAGCCAATGGGGGGGTTCGGATCATCGGGGCGCGCGGGAGCCAATCACCGAGCGGGATGGGTGCTCAGGGGACCAATCAC
>BOPN01000332.1:53257-55757 GCA_017312705.2 Penaeus japonicus
CCCCACCCCCAACCTTGACTGAACCCGCACTTCAGCCGGTCAATTAGTCGCCGGACCCCCCACCCTCCCCTCCCCTCTCCCCCTCCCCCCTCCCCCCTAACTCTCCATAAGACATAAGAGCGGGATCGATGTGTCCGTTTAGGGGGGAGGGGGAGGGGGAAGGGGAGGGGGGAAATGGGGGAGATGGGGTCGGTGGCTGTGGAGTAGTAGGAAGTGGGGAGAGGGGGAGGGGGAGGGGGAGGGGAGGGAGGAGAGGGGGGGAGATGGGGTCGGTGGCGGTGGAGTAGTAGAAAGTGGGGAGAGGGGGGAGAGGGAGGATGAAGGGGGAGATGGGGAGAGGGGGGAAGATGTTCATTGTTCATATCTTTGATTGTGTTCAGACTCGTTAATTTGTTCTTGTTAAACGGTTGAAGGGGGTGGGGGGGAAGTTGGGGGGTAGGAGGAGAGGATGGGGGAGAGGGAAGAAGGGGACAGGTGGGGGAGGGGGATGTGGGGTTGGAGGAAAGAGGAAGGGGAAGAGGGTAAGGGGGGAGGGGCAAAGCATATAAGAGAGAGTACGTGTAGGGGGAGAGGGAGAGGCAGAAGGAGAGGGAAAGGAGAGGGGAAAGGAGAGGGGAGAGAAAAGAAATTGCGTTAAGGAAAGCATGTATGGGGAGGGAGGGTGAGGGGTGAGGGAGAGGGGAAGAATAAGGGGGAAGGAAAGTGAGAGGCGAGAGGGGGGGGGGGGAAGGAGGGGAAGTGGGAGAGAGTGTAGAAGTTAATACATGGAAGGTGGAGGAGAGGGGGTGGGGTGGGGGGGGGTCGAGAGTGCAAAAGCCAGCATGGGGTATGTAGGGGGGTGGAGGAGGTGGAGGGAGGGGGGGAGCAAAAGCCAGTATGGGGAGAGATCGGATGTTGGGGGGAAGGGGGGAGGGGGGAGAGAGTTCAAAACTCAGCATAGGGTGAGTATGTAGGTGGAGTTGGTGGGGGGGGGGGAGAGAGAGAGAGAGAGAGAGAGAGAGAGAGAGAGAAAGATGTCTATTTAGATAGCGAGGAAGAGAAGGGAAAAGAAGGAGAGGGAGAGGGGGGGAAGGAAGAGATGAGAATGAGAAGAACGGGGGGGGGAGGGAGGGAGGGAGGGAGGCAGGGACGACAGTGAGAGGGGAAGGGGAAGGGGGGGGGGAGGAAGAGGAAGAAGGGGGGATGGGGGGTACGGGACCCTGGGGTGCAGTAGAGGCAGACGACGCCCCAGGGAGAGGGCCTCACCGCCTTCACAACGCCTTCACCATCGCCGTCACCATCACGGGAACTCGCGAGAGGGGAGGTGGGGGGAGGGGGGGAGGGGGAAGGGGAGGGGAAGGGATGGTGCAGGGGGGAGGGGAAGGGATAGTGCAGGGGGTGGGGGATAGGGGATGAGACAGACAGACAGACAGACAGAGAAAGCGAAAGGAAGGGAAGGAAGAAAGAAAGAAAGTGAGAGAGAAAGAGAGAGAGAATGTGAGGGCGAACGAGTGTGGTTGAGAGAAAGGACGAAAAAGAGAATATGAAGATGAAAGAAAGAGTAAGTGGGGAGGAGAGAGTGACAGTAGATATGACAAAGTGATGGGAAAGAGCAAGCGACAAGACGAACATAGGGAGAGAGAGAGAAAGAGAAAGAGGGAGAATATACTAATGAGAGAGAGAGAGAGAGAGAATATACTAATGAGAGATAGAGAAAGAGAGAGAATATACGAATGAGAGAGAGAAGAGAGAGAAAGAGAGAGAGAGAATATGCGAATGAGAGAGACTATACGAATGAGAGAGAGCCAGAGAAAGGGCGAGTGAGCGACAGAGCAACCCGAGCGGGGCGCTGTTTGGGGCCGGTGTGGCAGGGGTGCAGGGGCGGCGTGTGTCGCGGAGTTCCCAGGGGGCGGAGCAGGTCCCCTGGGGGGCGGGGTGGAGGGTGGAAGATCAATACGAGGAGCCCCACCTGTACCCCCCACCCCCCATCCCCACCCCCTCTTCCACCGGCATCCCCTTGGGTACATACATGCACGCACACTCACTCGCTCACTCGTTCACTCACTCACTCACTCACTCACTCTTTCACTCGCTTACTCGTTTACTCAATCACTCACTCGCTCACTTACTCACTAGCCCACACAATCGTTCATTCATTTATTCACTCACGTTCATTGACTCTCTCTTCTATCTCTCTCTCTATCTATCTATCTATCTATCTATCTATCTCTCCCTCTCTCCCTCCATTCGCCCACACACACACAGAGAGAGAGAGAGAGAGAGAGAGAGAGAGAGAGAGAGAGAATAATAGAGAGAGAAAGAGACAGAGAAAGAAAGAGAGACATAGACATAGACAGAGACAGAGACAGAGAAAAAGATAGAGAGAGAGAGAGACAGAGACGGAGACAGAGAAAGAGAAAGAAAGAGAGAGAGAGGGAAAGAGAGAGAGAAAGAGACAGCGCAAGACCGCCCACATGTTCATTTCATCATCTTGTGTCCAGTTCAACCCTCGATCTCACTC
>BOPN01000332.1:63257-83257 GCA_017312705.2 Penaeus japonicus
GATTGCTGGCGGTCTCGTCGCGCATCGATGTCTTGTAGTTTTGTGTTTGTTTGTGGGAGAGTTGGAGAGGGATGAGGGGGGTGGGGATAGGGGTGGGGGTGGTGGCGTTATGTAGGAGGGGACAAGAGATTTGATGTGTATAGTGTCATATTTATACGTATTTGTAATATATATGTAAATATGAATATGAATACACACACATACGTACACACACATACGCACACAAATACACACACATATATATACTGTATGTGTGTGTGTGTGTGTGTGTTTGTGTGTATGTATATGTATGTTTGTAGATGTATATTATATATTATATATTGTATATTGCATATTATATATCATATTATACACACACAAATACATGCATACATACATGCATACACAAACACACACAGTCAAACGAGACGATTTTCCGTGAGCGGCGCCTGTCGGGTAATGCCGAGCTGTGTCACGGGCGGCGCGAGGGTTTTGCTGGGCGTGCTCTCCTGATAGATCATGGGGGCGGGGAGGGGAGGGGGGGGGTGCGGTTGGGGGGGGGGGATACATGTAGGAGTCGAATGATTGGGCAATTAATGGTCCACCGCACATGTATGAACGCACAAGCGCACGCACAAAATCTCGATAAAATCTCATAAACATCTAATCATGAACACTCATACACACACGCGCGCGCGCGCACACACACAAAACAAACACACACACACACACACACACACACACACACACACACACACACACACACACACACACACACACACACACACACACACACACACACACACCTACACCCCCCCCCCCACACACACACAAACCCGATGGATAAATGCCATGGAATTTCGCCATAGCAAAGAACCTCGTGTGTGCCAGCGCTCCTGATCGAGTCGTAAATATGACAGGGAGCCCATTTTGCTGACACGCCCACTGACGTAGCCTATGGGCAGAGGGAGGAAGAGGGGGGAGGGAGAGGGAGAGAGGGAGGGAGAGGGAGGGAGGGAGAGAGGAGAGAGAGGGAGGGAGGGGTAGGGAGAGAGAGAGGAGAGAGAGGGAGGGAGGGAGGAGAGAGAGAGAGGGAGAGAGAGGAGAGAGGGAGGGAGGGAGAGGGAGAGAGAGAGGGATGAAGAGGGGGAGGGAGAGAGAGAGAGAGATAGAGAGATACAGATAGAGATAGATAGAGAGATACAGATAGAGATAAATAGAGATAGAGAGAGAGAGAAAGAAAAAAACGAGTGACCGAGCGAGAGAGCAAGCAAGAGAGCAAGCAAGCAACATGACATATCCTCCTCCCATAAATTACGCGCTTCTCCCACACGACACGCCGATAAGTGTTGGCAAAATATACTCCTGTTGGGACGCCCTCCCCTCCCCTCCCCTCTGCCACAACAGCCGCCGCTTCGAGAGAGAGACACAGCCGCGTGAGTGAAGGGCGTCGGAAGCATGCATAGTGGTCAACGTGCTTCATGTTCATGTTGCAAGCTCGTTCAACATGCGTCATAATGCAACCTGGTTTGTTGATCGAATTGTTGCTCTTTTCATATCAGGGAAAGGCGAGTGTACTTGGTCGGGGAGTCGAGGCGAGATCAGTGCGAGTTGATTTGCAGTTGCATGGATATTGCTCCGTGCTTTTTCAAAAAAATAGGTGGCTTGCATGGTTATGTCTGTGGGTGTCTGTCTGTCTGTTGAGAGAGAGAGAGAGGGGGGGTGATACAGAGAGAGAGAGAGAGAGAGAGAGAGAGAGAGAGGGAGAGGGAGAGACAGAGAGAGAGAGAGAGAGGGGGGGGGAGATACAGAGAGAGAGAGAGGGAGAGGGAGATACAGAGAGAGAGAGAGGGGGGGATAGAGAGAGAGAGAGAGAGAGAGAGGGAGGGAGAGGGAGAGATACAGAGACAGAGAGAGAGGGGGAGAGGAAGAGATACAGAGACAGAGAGAGAGAGACAGAGACAGAGACAGAGAGAGAGGGAGATACAGAGATAGAAACAGAGAGAGAGAGAGAGAGTCAGAGAGACAGAGAATATCTGTATCTTCATTCGCTCACGAGGTCCTCTGAGCTCCTTCTATAACAGGATCAAGAGTTATGGAATGGAAGTCTTGTGGTTAACGCTTTGTTTGTCTCGTTTTCTTTGTTCTAATTAATACGAGGCGTTTGAGCGACCACTCGGCTCCGTGATTTGCATATTAAGTGAATTTTTATATATATATTTTTTTTTTCAGTTTTTTTCCTGTCGTGATTGTTGGTATGATTCATATTGTGATTGTTATCGTTGTTTTTTTTTTGTTTTTTTTTGGTGGGGGGTTATTGTGTCATTGCGATTATTATCATACAAAGACAGACACGCATACACACACAAACACACACACATACACACACACACACACACACACACACACACACACACACACACACACACACACACACACACACACACATAAAGAACAAGAGTGCACACACGAACACGCACGCACATTCAGACGCACACGCACGCACGCACGCATATTCACACACCCAGCCGTCCAATCGTCCCGCCCGCTAAGCCAGCGTCACCACAGGCAAAAACATCACCACAACCGCAGCTGATAGTGGTGTGGTGTGGTGTAATTTCGTGTGTGTGTGTGTGTGTGTGTGTGTGTTTGTGTGTGTGTGTGTGTACTGCTCTTGCAACACCCCCCCCCCTCCCCTCTCACCTCTCGCTCATACCCCCACCCCTACCCCCCTACTTCCCACCTGTATCCCCTCCCTTTCCCCCCCATTAACGCTTATATCCCCCCTACCCTCCGACTCCCCCCCCCCTTCCCCTTCACCTCCACGCCTTCCACCAGTCTTTCTCCTCCCTCTCTCTCTCCCCTCCTCCCCTCCCTCCCCCCTCCCCCCATTCTCTGCCAGAAGGTCTCCCAAGGGGGCGCCGCGCCCTTCCCGCCACGGCTCCCTGGGGTGTCCTCCCCTCCGCTCCCTCCCTTCCCTTCCCTTCTCTCCTCTCCCTTCCCTCCTTCTCTGCCTCTTCTCTCTTCTCTCCCTCGAGATTATGGGGGAGAGACAGGGAAGGAAGGAAGGATGAAGGAAGGGAGAGGGAGAAGGTAGCGGAGGGAGGAAGGAGAGAGAAAGAGAGAGAGAGTTAGAGTTAGAGATAGAGATAGAGATTGATATATATATATATATATGTATATGTAGATATAGATATAGGTATAGGTATAGATATAGATACAGATAGATACAGATATGAAGGGAAAGAGAGGGACATACAGACAGACAGACAGACAGACACAGACAACCCGCGACAAGAGACAGACACAAACACAGACACTGCCGTCATGTGCGCGGGCGTAAACGGCCGACATGGGAGAAAGGCGGACGGGCGTGGGGGCGTGAGAGGGGGTGGGAGAGGGGAGGGGGGTCCTGGTGGGGTCTAGATGGTGGGGGTCCTTCTCATACGTGAGCGTGTTTGGGGCCCCGAGTTGAAGGATTGCGAAGGAGATGAGGAAGGCAGCATCTGCAGACCTTGATATAGAGAGACCGTAGATGTGATGATAATATATTTATATATATATATATATATATATATATATATATATATATATATATATAATGCAGATAAGGTTTAAATTCGGTCTAATAATGGATGTTGGAAAGTCAGAAACATTTATTTGAGAGCGCAGGTTGAGGCGGGGGGGGGGGGGGGGGGGGGGCTCTTGGGGGGGGGGGGGGGGGGGGGGGGGGGGGGGGGAGGTCTTTCTCGGACCGTTCTTGTGTTTGTTGTTGGCTCGAGCTCTATTTTGAACATGTTGTGACCTGTTTTCTTTTTTTGAATCGTCTGATGATTAACATCCTGCTAATTGCTCATTGAACGTTGCGAATTATTAAAGAGGGTTAGTGACGTGATATTATCTGGTCATTGTTGTTCGTCTCGTTTTTTTGTTTCTCATCTCGTGTCTCTCTTCCTCCTTCCAAATCATCATCAGTCATCGCTGGCGCCTACATTTCATGTGTGGGGATTTTTTTATTTTTTCCCAAGAGGATCTCCTCCTCCTCTCTCTCTCTCCCTCTCTCTCCCTTCCCCTTCTTAGTTCTTCAATATCCTGGCGTCTTTCTCTTTCTCTCTCGGATTTAACTATTTTTCCCAACAAATTAGTCGAACTATGAACGTGAAAGTATTATTCGACTGATATTATTTGACTTTTATAGACTCGATAATTAAAGAAGTCATAATAAAGATGTCCGGTACACTTCAGTCTCCCCTGAAAGAGCTTACTCCTGTGGCCGCGAGATGGCAGCAGTAAGCGGTCGTTGTTCTGACTCGCGGACTCGTAAGATTTTGATGTGATGCTTATCTTCTCGTTTCTTTCTTTCATACAACTATTTTCCTCCCTGAGAGATACTAATTCTGTTTATATTATCTCATTTTCTTCTGAAACATAGGAAGATTTTTTCATTATTTTGACGTCTTTGCTTTTGTTTTCGTTGTTTTTTAAACTTTTCCTTTTGTAAGACTGCGCTTTTGTGTCAGGTTTTGGTGACACGTGGATAAAAGGTGTCTGAAGAGGGGGGGAGGAGGGTAGATTGGAGAGCCTAAGCGAGGTAGACGGTAGATTAGGGTGAGGGTTAGACAAACACGCCTAGGGTGTGGTGGGGAGGGCGGACCAAAGCATGCACAGCCCCCGTGGGTGTTCGCTCCCCTCTCGGCGCTCTCCCCTGGGCAGGAGGAAAGGGAGAGGGAGTGGGGGGGTGTCAAAGCTGCTGCCCACGTTTGTGTTTCTCTCTATCTATCTACCTATCTCTCTCTCTCTCACACACACACACACACACACACACACACACACACACACACACACACACACACACACACACACACACACACACACACACACACACACGTGCGCGCGCTCTTTCGCTCTTTCTTTCTCTTTTTCTCTTTTCTCTCTTTCTCTTTCCTCTCTCCTTCTCCTTCCCCTGCATCTTTTCAGACATGCCTAGATCTCAATGTTTCATATATTGGGAATATAAGGGAAAGGGCTATTAAGAAAGCAAGTGAGAGAGGGAGAGGGAGAGGGAGCAAGCAAGCAAAAAGTGGTCGCGTCCCTCCCCATGGTGATGTCCCACGCCCATGCTCTTGGATTCGACACAAGTGATTTTTTCTTTTCTTTTCTTTTTTTTCGACATTCTCTCTTCCCCTTTTGCTATGATTCTTACCATGCTTGTTTTGTATTTACGCCCTCTTTTTTTTATATTTTTCTACGTTGGTGTGTGTGTGTGACAGATGTGTTGACTTTTCAAATTGTGTCGAAATAAATGTAATCGCATGATAAACGAGGAATTTCAAAAACTGTTCCTTTGGACTGATACCTTACCACACTGAGGAAATGTAAATATCATTTAGTTGTTCATTAATGACTAAATATCAAGACCGCACGTTTGATCACCGAAAATACCTTAGACACCCTTGAAAAAGTGATCAAAGAAAACGGACATGTTTAGGAAGTTACCTTAGACACCCTTGAAAAAGTGATAAACGAAAACGGATATGTTTAGGAAGTTACCTTAGACACCCTTGAAAAAGTGATCAAAGAAAACGGACACGTTTAGGAAGTTGAAAGGTAGGGGAAACTATTCAAATTTTACTTACACTCTTCACCATCGTACCTGTGGAGTATATTAAATCGTAAATCACTTTCCTGTGTGCGAACTTGCCATTATTGCGATTTCTGTCTTAGCAACGGTGTTTTAGTGAATCTTAGTAATCTTTGTTAGCAATTGCACAATGATACGGAAAAATAGGAACCAGTGGTGCTACATTGATAACTCGAGGCAGATATATTACGGGTGGATTTTGATTTTAGTGGATGATATGTCTTGGTTGCTGCTATGGTTATTATTATTATCTATTTACTTGTTTATTATTGATGATGTTACATTGTTAGTCCGCAGCCTTCATCTTGGCGGGTTTTTTAAATTACTATTATGATCATAAAAATTGTGTTTCCTATCGTTATCATTATTATTAGTGCCGTTGATCATATCATTATTGTTTTTTTTATCAATATTATGTTCTTGCTATCGTTGTTTGCCGTTTACTTTATCTCCACACTATTCTTGCAACTGCATTTGATGCAAAGATCATCATTAGTTGCATGAGCTCAATAACCGCGTAATTTTATCTTTCTAACTCCCCCCCCCCCCCCTCCTTCCTCCCCCGCAGAGGTGAGCGTGGGCGGGTCCTCGTGGGACGTGGGCTCGGATGGGCGCGGGTCCCTCTCGCCCGCCTCGTCGGCCACGCCCACATCGGCCTCCGAGACGGACGTAGAGGCGGCGGCGACGGTGGGCGTTACGCAAACCACGCCCTACCAGTGCTCCTTCTGCGACCGCGCCTTCCCCAGGCTCTCCTACCTCAAGCGCCATGAACAGGTGAGCTCGACGCGGGGCACGGCGCTTGGGTGTGTGTGTGTGTGTGCGTGTGTGTGTATGTGTTTGTGTGCGTGTATTGTGTGTGTGTGTGTGTGTGTGTGTGTGTTTAGTGTGCGTGTGTGTGTATGTGTTTGTGTGCGTGTATTGTGTGTGTGTGTGTGTTTAGTGTGCGTGTGTGTGTGTGTGTGTGTGTGTGTGTGTGTTTGTGTGTGTGTTTGTGTGTGTGTGTGTTTGTTTGTTTGTGTGTTGCGTGTGTGTGTGTGTTTGTGTGTTGTGTGTGTGTGTGTGTGTGTGTGTGTGTGTGTGTGTGTGTGTGATAAATGAATGCTTGAGTGTATGTGCATGTCCGCTTGCTCTCATTTAAAGAATAACTCTTTCCACTTTGCCTGATTCTTTTATTTCTTGTTTGCTCTAAGTTTCGTATCATTCCTCTAGCATGACCTTTGCTTTGGCTTGTCTCCCTGTCACTTCCGATCACCTGGCCTGTTTCAGCTGCATGACATGTACGGCGGCCAGGGGAGGTGGCCTTGGGTCTCTGCATGCCGTCCTCCCAAGCATGCATTTCCCTCTGTGGCTGACCCTTCCCCCCCCTCCTTGGACAAGTGCATGGAGGAGTTGGACAGCCTAAGGCGAGGCGAAGGTAGTGCGGATTTCCTCAAGAAGTCGGAAAAGAGAGCAGATCCCCACCAGTCCTTCTCGAGAGGAGTTTTTGCTCACTCCCGACTCGGAGAGGAGGGCGGGGATGCGGCCGTGGTGCCCAATGGAACGGATTCCCTGTGCGGTTGCCTGGCCCTGTCGCCTTGCAAGACGGGTCGTTCCGGATACTGCAGAGACGATCCAATCTGCAAAATGAGAGGCCTGTTGAGGGGGAACCAGTGGGCAGAGCTGTGCAGCGACTCGTCGGGCCAGCAGTCCCCACGTGTGTACGAGGACGAAGGATTCTCTTTTCGCCACGAGAGGTTCCACGGGATGGTGGAGGAGGACGCGGAAGCGAACCACCACAGTATGACGCTCTTGGATGGTTGGCTCTCTAGGGAGGCGTCTCTCACACGGGCCTGCTCTCCCTCCAACGTTTGGATGCAGGAGAATGTCGTCAATTACGTCGAGAGGGAACTAAAAGAGCTGGAGGACCAGCACGCTGCAGAAGGGGTCGTCGAGTGCGCCAGCCGAGCGATCTCGGACGAGTTCTTCCACTTCATTAAAATGGAGCTTCGGCGCCTTGATTCTGGCATCGATCTCGAGTGCACTCCTCCCTCGGCGGTGCGCTCATCCTCGCCCTTTGAGGCTCTCAGGACGCCCGAGAAATGCCTCCCCACAAGACTTCGTAGTGCCAGATTTACCTCCTCCTTGGCCAGTGAAGAGGGGATTGAGAGAGATATTGACTCGAGGTCCTTTTGTCCTGCAGATGCTGGAGGGTTTGGCCAAGGCGATGAGTCTGTTAGGGAACAGCCCTCAAGCACCTCCCTCTCTATTGAGAATAATCTTGAAGGAAATGTTAAGTCTCATGAGAGGACCGAGAAGGTTTGGAAACCTGTGCTGTGCCTGAGACACTTGGACCAATTACCAACTAGCCTTTGTCACTATAGTCAGACGCCAGTAGTGAAACCTGGATCCAACATACCCTGTTCACCACCAGTAAGGGAGACTCTTGCATCTGCACAGGCAAGTGAGGAATGCAGTAAATCATTAATAAGTACCCAGGGAATGGTATCAGATAAGTTTGTTCCTAAAAACAAATTTGAGGTAGTCTCTAGAAGAAGCAACCTGAGTGTTGCTGCTCAGAGACGATTGAGGCACTTGCATAAAGAGAAAGTGAAAGGAAAGAAGAGAAGAAGGGAAAGGAATAAGGGGAGGCTGAAGGGCTTGGGGGAACTACAGAAATTCCAACAACCAAAAAAAGATGGAAATCCAAAATATGAGCAGCAGCAGGACCATGACTCGGTAAAGCCGAAGGCACAGACAAACTCCCTCAGCGTCCAGATCCCTCTGTCGCGAGTCTGTCTGCGGAAGAATCTTGGCAGCAGGACGCAGAGCCCCAAGACCTTGGGTTCAGAGCCCGATGGAAGAGCTACTGTCACTGACTGTTTAAAATCCTCGCGTGTTGCGAGTGGAATTCATCTGACTCCAGAATCTGAGGGAAGAGCTTTGGGTGCCTCCCCTCCTTTCCCTCAGAATAAGGAGCTGTTTCCTATTACCTACACATCCCTTACTTGTCCAGTGACTCGCATGCTTCCTGACCAGCCTGTTCAGGTTATGGAAAAGCCACACCTGCCGCACACCCCTCTCTCCATCGCAGGGGAACAGGAGGAACCAATCAGTGAACCTCAAACTGGTCTTTGTAAATCAATTAATCTGATGCCATACTCACCAGAGGAAAGAAGGAACAAGAGCCACTACATATCTTGCGTACAACCATATAACCTAAACGTCCATTCTCCCTGCCAGTCTTTTTCCTTCCCTCAAATGCCTCAGGAGTTGAGGGCCAGTGACATGCAGTGCCAGACACTCTGTGGTGTCCCTTTCCACGCAGTCGTACCCTGGCAGCATCATGTCACTCCACCACATAGCCTTCCCACATTCCAAGACATTCCGGGTCTTTGCGTCCCCTTTCTGGATCTCGGAGGACGTCCTTCGCCCGACGCGATTGTGAAAGGCAATTCCCACTGCTTGATTTTTCCCGACGTTTGCCCCTCGCATACCAACTGCCCTCGGGTTCAGGAGGAAAAGGCAAGACGTTGCCTGAAAACTCTAAAATGGAACCAAAGAGATTTGGCTCCAGGATGCACAAGACCGCCCTTCTTGATGGAGACCGAACTCCAATGCAGAAAGACGGACGAGTGCAAAAGTGAAGAGAATGAATTCCTTAGTGAAGGGACGAACTCATTGCAAGAAGAGAGCCATTGGTTACAAGAGGTCAAAGGTCAGCCACAAGGAGACAACACAACAAAAGGAGAAAACAAGAGACCAAGGCCACAGTCTGACAACTTGAGTACAGCACTCCATATACAAGTGAGGACTGGGGCGTTGGCAGAGCAGAGGGGCAAGTCTCGTGCAATCCTATCAAAGTTAGACTACCAGAATCAAAGGAGGGCTTCTCGGGTCATTCAGGTAAGAACACAGGAGGGCTCACAAGGACAGAGGGAGTCAGGCAAGGCTGGCCCAGTAGTGGGAATGCCCAGCAATGAAGTTCTCAAACAAGACAAAACGTGGGGAAGGGACACCAACATTAGTATTTTACAGATACCAAAGTCAATGCAAGACCAAGATTCTGGGACCTTGGACAAAGATAACATTTCCCAAGTGCCCAATTCTAGACTGTATTTGGGGGCCTCCGATGATGGCACACACCCCACTGTGATGCGATGTAATCAGTTCTTGCAGAATGGCAGAACAAAGGAAGCATGTCTTGTAGAGGAAACTGGTGGGGATTGTGAAGAAAAAGATAAATGTTCCTTATTACATACTGCAAACAAAAACTTAGATATGAACAAACCTTGTGAGAAAACTGTTGATCCAAGTAAATTCCCAGAGGGTAGAAGGTGCAAATTGGATGATCAATTGCAATTCAATACCAAGAAGGACAACTTTAGTATTCCTCTCTCCTTGACATCCAGTCATGGTGACTCCAATACTGATGAAAAGTTGTCACCTGTGACTATTAACAGGTTGCCAGTTGGTTCAGGTTGGAAGTGTCAGAAATACCATCCATATATTCTGCCAAAGAAGAGGCACAAGAATATGTTCCAATCTGTGGGCAAAGTTGACGGCGAAAAATCTGCAGGGAGTTATCAAGAGGCAGCCATTGTCTCAGGTGTGAATGCAGCCACTTTGCGTGTGGAAGAACATTTGTATAATCATGATAACATAGTCAATAAATCAAAGGATGAAGACGTTTCTAGAATAAATAGGGATTCAGAAAATAGCAACAGCAAAGAAGAGAACAATTTCTCAACACCAACAAAAAAGACTGTCATGCTTCCTCGTAGGTCACAGACTAGTAAAGTTAGAAGCAAAAACTGCATTGCAGTCATAGAGGAGCACTCAGAAATGTGCCAGAGCGAAGGAAGTACTCAGTGGAAGTTGATAGAGAGGGAGAGTTTCCCTTCTGAAGTAGAGGTGAGCACAGATGGCAGAGAGCTAGTTAACCCCAATGGGGCTGAGGTGAAGAGGTTCATCCTTAAAGAAAGGCAAACCTCTGATGGGCAGAGGACTCCTGTTGCTTCCCAGTCAAAACATTACTCCGAGTTGCTCTGCAAGGGGACCATTCAGTCAGAGCCAACAGCAGACACACACTACGCCCAAGGATTAGATAAGTTACAGAGGTTTGAGTCCACAAAGAAGGAGAGGGACACAAACTCGGAGCCTCTGCCACCGCCGACTGTCTCCCCGTCGTCTATAGTTCGCCAGGGAGCTCATTTTGGCCTCATTCGCAAAATTGCTCCTTGCCTGCTCCGCCCGAACCCTTGTAAGGCCTTGTCTCGCAAAGGGTCCCTCATGAGCAGATATTTGGCCAACAGAAAGAGGCAGATGAGCTTCCTCAACCGGCGTGTGTCGCCCATGAGGATAAAGCGAACCAAGTTGAATTTTGGAACCTCGGTCACTTCTTACGTAAATGGCAAGGAGGGTCTGATAGGCCTTGCTCCCCAGCCCAAGGATTCACAGCCATTGAACTCGCTTCAAGATGGGAGGGAAAGAGTGACTATTTATTCTCCGTCAGGAAGAGCAGAGGACGCTTTAATTGACTGCGGGTATTTTGCACAAAATTTGTGTGACTTGAGCAGACCCAAAGAGCAGTGTGCGGACGATTTTCCCTTTTCTTCCCCAGAGTATTTTCTTACTGACAATACAGAGTTGGATGCTGGCCTCTCTGCAGCCACTTGTTCTATCGGACAAGAGGATAGACCTTCACATGCTGGTCAGTCGCCAGAATATAAGAATCTTTCTCGATGTACAATAGACAACTCTCCTGCTTCTGACAATGACCTTGAAAACTGTGACACGGCACGAGTAACAAAATTTAGATCTGTTCTTGGCGATGGCGCTCAGGAAACAGGTTCCAATTCAAATCAAGTATCAGGTGATCTCCTTGGGTCAGATCAAGCTATCACTACAAGTACTCTGCCATACTGTAATGAAAGTGATTACGACACTATTCAACTAATGTTTCCTGCTATGCCTACACCCATCCCAGCTCATAGCAGTGAAACCAAGCTAGAAGAAGAAACGAACAAAGCGGAACAAGTTCAGGAAACGAGAGTGTGTACGTTGGAAGATGGTTGTAGCTTGAAGCAGATGAATTGCTCACCTAACGCTACCATGGGGACAGACTCTTTGGTCAAAATTCCACGCACAGATTGGAGCACCGGTGAGGAAACTATTATGTGTATACCAGATGGCCAATGCATAGATGAATGGCAAGGTCTAGAGGAGTCTTCAGTAACCAGTCCTGCGGGTGAGCATCAAGGAGACGAAGGGAGTTTCTCGGAAGGACTGCGGACTCCCCGTACAGGTGGCATCTGCTCCACGATGGAGGAACCTGAGCTCAGCGAACTTTATCAAGATAAGGAAATGCCGGAACAGGCGGATATCTGTAGCACCGTACTTACTCTGGATCAACTGGAGTCTTGCGAACTGTTTGCGCACACACCCCCGCCACCTTCTCCTCAGCGTTTAGATAGCTCCTCTGACTGTCCCAACCAACGTGACCAGCACCAAAACGTAATAGATAATCCCTCTAGTGTGACGGGTGCTCTTGCCGAAGGAGTACGAGGTGAGCCGCTCTTTGTAGGAGCATTACCTGATCACGAAGTTGTCAAAGATGGCCAGCACGAGCTAGACCTGCTCGAATTACTGACAGCGGAGAACAATATGGACTCCTTTTGGCCCAAGACTGTTGTGGCAGTGGAGGAGGCCTACCTTCACATCGAGGGGGACTCCTACCCTGCCCATCCTATCAATCCTGCTCCCCTCAACCATAAGGAAGGCAACAGGACTCCTCCCCTGCCCAGCGCCGAAGGAAAGCTCCCTCAGGAAGCAGTGGATACCTCGACAGACAGCTGGGACGCCCACAGCGGAGACGGGGAAGGTCCAAAGACTCAGCCTTGCCTTCTGGCTTGTGGTTCCTCGTGGGCCTTCAAGCGGCAGGACGCCCTCTCCTCCTCGTCGTCTTGTTCAAGTGGCAGCAGTGTGGCTGGGGAGTACGAGGAGGAGACTGAGGTCTTACTTGAGGCGGCCAGGAAGGACGACGTTAGCGGAGGGGGAGGTAGCGGGGTTGAGGAGGATCGAGGAGAGGCGAAGGAAGGATGTGGAAGGCGGAAGAAAAGAAGGGGAAAGAATTCGTCCTGCTTCATCGACGTTCTGGTAAGGTTGCATGTGCTTTGGGATTTCCGACTCTATTTCCTCCCTCTCTTGTAACAAACTTGCATGTGATTAACTCTGATTGCACTTTCTTGCCCCTTTATTTTTAACGTAACTTGGCCTAAGCTTGCAGTCCTTTGCACGAACTAAGCTTGCCGCTATCATTACGCTAGACAGAATAAAGCATGTGAAAGAGATTGGATTGACACTCCTCCCTCCCTTCTCTTTATTCCTTCCTACTGTTTTTCTTTCGCCTCCAGTTCTTCCTGAGGCTTCTGTTTTTTTTTCCTCTTCCACCTCCTATTCCTTTTGCTCTTCCTCCTCCTCCTCCTCTTTCCACCTTTTCCCCCTTTCTTCCATCTTTTCCACCTCTTCCTCCACATTTTCTTCCTCCTCCTCCTCCTCCTTCTGTTTCTTTTTCCTCCTCCTCCTCCTCCTCCTTTTTCGCCCCCATCTTGAAGAAGCCAACCCTCCCCCCTTCCCTTTTTTCCACCTCCTCCTCTTCCTCCTCCTCCTCCTCCTCCTCCTCCTCCTCCTCCTCCTCCTCCTCCTCCTCCTCCTCCTCCTCCTCCTCTTGCGCCCCCATCTTAAAGAAGCCACCCCCCCCCCCTTCCCTTTTTCCACCTCCTCCTCTTCCTCCTTCCCCTCCTCCTCCTCCTCCTCCTCCTCCTCCTCCTCCTCCTTCTGTTTCTTTTTCCACCTCCTCCTCCTCCCCCTCCTCCTCCTCCTCCTCCTCCTCCTCCTCCTCCTGTTTCTTTTTTCCATCTCCTCCTCTTGCGCCCCCCATCTTGAAGAAGCTAACCCTCCCCCCCCCCTTCCCTCTCCCCCCCAGACTCATGCGGACCAGCTGCCGTTCCGCTGCGAGTTCTGCGGGCGACTGTTCAAGCACAAGCGCTCCCGGGACCGTCACGTCAAGCTGCACACGGGTGACAAGAAGTACAAGTGCTGCCACTGCGAAGCTGCCTTCTCCAGGAGGTAGGTGACCCCTTCCTTCCTTCCTTCCCTCCTTCCTTCCCTCCTTCCCTCCTTCCTTCCTTCCTTCCTTCTTTCTTTTTTTCTTTCCTCTCCTCCCCCTTTTTATTTTATTTTTTTATTTTTTTTTGTGGGGGGGGGGGGGATTTTTAGGATGTTTATTTCGTTTTGTTATTGGTTTGGTATTTATAGTGAACTTTTCTTTTCTTTTTCTTGTTTTCAAGTAGGACTTTTTGTGATGACGGTGATTCAGAGTAATGATCCAAAAATAGTAATGATAGCAAAAAAAATAAAAAAAAATAATAAAAAAAAGGTATTTGAATTTGTGGAGAGGAGTGGAAATGAAGAGCCAGTCATTCTGAAGATAGGAATAAGCCTTCTTCTTGGGTTGGCACTCCTCCTTGGCACTCCTCCTTGGCACCACTGAGATTTTGGTCCCTTTAACAGGCGTAATTATATTGTTGAGTAATTTTGGTTCGATTTAAAGTTAAATGTAAAGGAGTTGTTGGTTGACTGCTTGGTTAATTAGGCGTAACTGGGGTGGATTTTGAATGACTTCGGTTGAACTGAAAGCCTTGGCTCATTTCCATTGAGATTTGAGACGGATTTGCCTCATCATATTTCTGATTTTTTTTTTTTTTTTTTTTTTTTTTTTTTTTTTTTTAACTCTTGATATATATCTCGATTCGACATACTTTGACATATTGCCAAGCAAACCGATTCCACAGGTTGCACCCAGTGCCTCCTTCTCTAACGCCCGTATGTAACCCCCTCCCCCCCTCTTGCAGCGACCACCTGAAGATCCACATGAAGACCCATGACACGCAGAAGCCGTACCAGTGCTCGGTGTGTAACCGCGGCTACAACACTGCCGCCGCCCTCACCGCCCACATGCAGAATCACAAGGCGAAGCTCACCGCCCACGCCCTCAGCCAGCTGCTCAAGGATGCCCAGGCGCCCTCCGACGCCCACACGCTGACACAGCTGCTCAAGGACTCCACGGTTGGCGACACGCACGCACAGGCGCTCAATCATTTCCTGAAGGATGCGCAGAAGGTGGGCGCGAGGAGATATCTTTTTTGTCTTTGTTTATGGATTTGTTTGTTTGTTTGTTGTGTAAAGTAAGAATCGAAGGATATTGAGAAATTGTTTTCTGAATTTGGAATTTTAAGAGGATGAAGATTTTTGCTCAAAATTGACCCGAATGAGAAACTTTTCCCTCCTTCTATTTTCCTCTGTTTCCTCTTCTTCGTTTTTCTCTTCCTTTTTTTTTTTCTTCCTTGTTCATTTCTCTATCTCCACCATCTTTCTTTTCCCTGTTCTTTACTCCCTGTTTATCATCTTTCTCCTTCTTTCTCTCCAAATTTCCCTGTTCTTTCGCTTCTCCCTTTCCGTCCTCTTATTCAGTGGTTTCTTCTCCTTCTTTCTCTTATTTCTTCGTCTTCTTTCTTTTGTGTTTCCTTTCCTTCGTCCACATCATCTTCTGCCTCTCCACCCACTTTCCTTCTTTTACTTTTCTTCGTTCCTCTTGTTCTTTTCCTCTTCCTCTTCCTCCCCTCCCTCTCCCTGCGCCCCCTCTAACGGCCCGGCCTCCTCTCTCCCTCCCCCTCCCCCTCACTCCTCACTCCCTCCCCCTCCCCTCCCTTCTCCCCCTCCCTTCTCTCCCTCCCCCTCCCCCTCCCCTCCCTGCGCCCCCTCTAACGGCCCAGCCTCCGGCAGGAGCAGTTGCTGAGCCCGAAGTGTCATCAGGGCGACGTCGGCGCGGGCTCGTCCCCGGGGGCGCTGAGGGCGTCTCCCGGGACCGGCGAGGCGTCGTCGCCCGCCCTCTCGCCCGTCGCCGCCTCCGCCCGCTGCCCCGTCTGCCACGCCCACTGCCGGAACCACACGCACCTCCAGGTACGTCTGCCGCCCGGGGCGTCGCTGCATCGTTGCAAGGGCGCTTCCTCTGGCCGTTGCATCGCGTTGCATTGAGTCCTGCCGTCTGCTCTGAGGATAAAGCTGTTCATGAAGAGTATAGATGTTGACCGCACTTATTTGTTCACGTACTTGACATTTTTTTTTTATGTAATTAAAATGCTGTAGATGGTTTTCCCTTTCTTTTTCTTTTCTTTCCATTCCTCTTTCCTCTTTCCCTCCCTCTCTTCCTTTCTCTCTCTCTTCCCCTTCCTATCTTCCTCTTTCTCTCACCTTCCCTCTCTCTCTCTCTCTTTCTCCTCCTCTCTTCTTCTTTCTCCCACCCTCCCTCTCTCCCTCTCCCCTCCTCCCTTCCTTCCTTCCTCTCTTCCTTTCTCTCTCTCTTCCCGTTCCACTCTTCCTCTTTCTCTCACCTTCCCTCTCTCTCTCTCTCTCTCTTTCTCCTCCTCTCTTCCTCTTTCTCCCACCCTCCTTCTCTCCCTCTCCCTTCCTTCCTTCCTTCCTCTCTTCCTCTTTCTCTCCCCCTTTCTCTCTTCCTCTCTCTCTTTCTCTCTCTCTCTCTCTCTCACTCTCTCCCTCTCCTTCTCCTTCTCCCTTTCCCTCTCCCCCTTCCTCTCCCCCTCCCTCTCCCTCTCCCTCTCCCTCTCCCCCTTCCTCTCTTCCTCTTTCTCCCCCCTCCCTCCCTCCCTCCCTCCCTCCCTGCCCCCTCCTAACTTGGTCTCTTCCCCCCCAGCGCCACCTCGCGCGTTACCATGGCGACGACGTGCCGATGGCGTCCTTGGACCGCCCCGCCTCCCGAGGGGGCGGTTCCGGGGCCTCGTCGGTGGGCGGGGCTTCTTCGGCCGCCTCCACGCCCTCGCCGCGGCCGCCGTCGTCGCTGCCGTCGCCGCGCCCGCTGACCAACCCTCTGCTGTCGCTTGTGGGCGGCAAGCTGGCCTGCCTCTACTGCTCCAGGGACGCCTTCCCCTCGCTGGAGGCGCTGCAGCTGCACCTGCACTCCGCCCACGGTGAGGCGCAGGGTGGGCGGGTTGGGGGAACGCCCTCTGGGGGCTCTCGTGTTGCTCGTGTTCTTAGTCGTGGAAACACTCGCTATATACTGCTATGCTCTAGGGACCAATGGACTCACCACATACTGCCGTACTCTAACTAACATCTTAACCCCCCTCCCTCCCCCCCGCAGGTTCGGTGCTGAACGGAGAGGTGCGGGAGATGGCGAACATGCTGGGCCTCCCGACGTCGCTGGGCGGCTCCCTGGGCGGCTCCCTGGGCGGCTCCCTGGGCGGCTCCCTGGGGGCGGGCGGCCTGGCAGCTTCTCTGGCCTCGCCGCTGGGTCCCGGCTCGTCCAGGGGCGTCAGCTGCGAGCTGTGCGGGGCGCGTGTGGGCGGCGTCACGGCGCTGCAGCGCCACGTGGTGACGGCACACACCTTCACGGACCTGCTGGCGCGGGCGGCCGAGGGCGTCTTCTGCGCCCAGTGCCTGCTGCCGTTCAGCAACCCGGGCGCGCTGGCAGAGCACATCAAGCTGGTGCACGCGGCGCCCGTGCTGTCGGCCGTGCTCAACAAGCGGCCGCCCTCGCCGCCCACCGACACGCCCACCGACCTCAGCAAGAAGTCGCGCCACGAGGGGCTGGCGGCGGACCTGCCCGCCTCCACGCTCCTGTGCAGCCAGTGCAACGCGCCCTTCACCAACTTCGAGGCCTTCCGGCGGCACCTCAAGACGCACCTGGAGGGCGTGGAGGCGGCGGCGACGGCGGGCGGCGGCGGCGGCGGCGGCGGCTCGGCGCAGAGGGCGTGCCCCGAGTGCCGCCTGCCGCTGGGCTCGGAGGCGGCGCTGGAGGCGCACCTGGCCACGCACCTGGGCGCCACGGCCACCGAGTACGGGTGCCAGGCGTGCCTCAAGCTCTTCTCCAAGCCGGACGAGCTGCAGAAGCACCTCATGGACATCCACGCGCACCACCTGTACCGCTGCGCGCTCTGCAAGGAGATGTTCGACTCCAAGGTGTCCATCCAGGTGCACTTCGCCGTCAAGCACAGCAACGAGTGCAAGGTGCACAAGTGCACGCGCTGCTCGCTCATCTTCCGCTCGCAGTCCGAGTTCGAGGTGCACATCCGGGCGAGCCACATGCGGCGGGGCATGGGCGTGGGGGAGGCGGCTCCGGGCGGGGGCGGCATGGGCGGAGCGGGCGGCTCGTACCGCTGCCTGCTGTGCACGCTGAGCCTGAGCTCGGAGGCCGAGCTGGCCGCGCACGTGGCCACGCACCAGCGCCAGTTCCAGTGCACGCTGTGCGACGACGCCTTCCACGTGGAGTTCCTGCTCGACAAGCACATGCAGACGCAGCACAACTCCGAGCTGAACGGCAACGTGCCGCAGCCCGAGAACCTGGTCAAGCCGCGCCGCAGCCCGCACAAGAAGGAGCTCAAGTGCGACATCTGCGACGCCGAGTTCTCCAGCGACTCGGGGCTGCTCGCGCACCGCAAGCAAGCCCACAACATCAAGGGCGGGGCCGGCGGCGCGGGCGCCAAGGTGGCGGCCGCGTCGCTCAGCCTCTTCTGTGCCTACTGCAGCGAGGCCTGCAAGTCGCGCGGCGACCTCGAGGCCCACATGAAGTCCCACCAGGGCTCGGGCGGCCGCCACAAGTGCAACATCTGCGACGAGCTGTGCCCTTCGGCCGCGCTGCTGGCCCAGCACAAGCTCACGCACGTCAAGGTGGTGTCTGGCAGCGCCTGCGCCGTGTGCCGCGAGCCGCTGACCTCCGAGCAGCAGTTCAGCAGCCACCAGAGCGAGCACCACCCGGCGCCGCTGCCGCAGCCCTGCGTTGTCTGCCGCCAGACGCTCGTCACTGACATGGAGGTGAGCGTGCACGCGCGCTTCCACGCCGCGCAGGCAGCACAGGCGGCCGCTGCAGCCTCCGTGGCCTCTGGCGGCGCCTTCAGCAGCACCGAGCCTCTGCCCCCGGCGTCCCTGGCCTCCATGATCACCACCACGGCCTCCAGCGCAGCCGCCACCGCCAGCAGCAACAGCAGCAGCAGCCGCGGCAGCAGCAGTCCGAGACAGTCGCCCTCGCTGCGGTGCCCCGAGTGCCACCTCAAGCTGGAGACGATGGAAGAGGCGGAGGCGCACGCGGCAGTGCACCAGCAGCAGCAGCAGGGGTACGGGCGCCCCCTGGCCCCGTCCTCGCGCACGTACCAGTGCATCAAGTGCCAGGAGAGCTTCGCCTCGGAGGCGGAGATCGAGGCGCACGTGGCATCGCACCTTCTGCACGAGGGCTCGGTGCACGAATGCCACCTGTGCCGCGCCACCTTCGACACGCCGCTGCGCCTTCAGTGCCACCTGATCGAGCACACGTTCGAGGGCTGCGGCAGCTTCACGTGCTACATGTGCTCGTCGGTGTTCACGACGGCCTCGCGGCTCCAGCAGCACATGGTGGAGCACGGGCTCAGCGCGCGCCCCTACGACTGCCACCACTGCCACCAGCGCTTCTTCTTCCGCGCCGAGCTCGAGAACCACGTGCTGTCGCACCCCGAGGCGGCCGACGGCAGCTGTCGCGAGTGCGTGGCCAGCTTCCCCGAGCTGCCCCGCCGCAGCCACCGGCGCCCGGCGCTGGCCGCCCTGGCGTCCGCGCAGCACCTCCTGGCGGGCCACGCGGGCCAGACGCGCCCCGCCTCGCCCTGCTCCGCTTGCGACGGCGACACCGCCGACGGCGCTGCGGCGTCCGCCAACGGGCTCTCGGCGGCCGCCAGCAACGACTCCAAGGAGAAGTGAAGCGGCGGCGCGAGGCCTCTGCTCGGAAGGGCTCCCGGTGTTGCTTCGTCGGCGGAGCGTCGGCCCCGCGTCGGGCGACGTCTGGAGGAGGCCTTGGCCGAGGGGCGGCGGCAGCGGCGGCGGCGGCGCGCCCCGGACGCCAAGAACCCCGACGACGAAGACGAATAAACGAAAGGAATGAAGTTTCTTATTTATTGTTTTCCATTTTATTTATTGTCATTATAATTTGTGTAAGTTGATAAGGACTCCTCGAAGCGGTCGCAGCGCCGCGGTGCGCGCCCGCCCGCCCGCCCGCCCGCCAGATCTGCGCCCGGGGACCCCACCCCCCCTCGAGGCCGTCGCCAGCCGCGCTCTCGATGCGGCGCGCGTCTTTGTTTCTTCTTTGTTTCTCTTGTTCGGCAGGCGTCGAGGCCGAGCCGCAGCCACGCGCAAGGGAGCCTTCGACTCCTCGCGTTAAAGGAACCCCAATGTCCAGTATGTGATAGTTGAATAAAACAATAAATAAAAAAAAAATAAATAAAAATAGATTAAAAACATAAGACGAGGACTTGAATTGTTAGGTATTTTACTCGAGGGTATGAAAGTACAACCTGGTCTTTTG
>BOPN01000332.1:130757-170757 GCA_017312705.2 Penaeus japonicus
GGGGTTTGGGGGTGTGGGGGGAGGGTGGGAGGGGGGTTGAGGGAGGGTGTGGGGGAGGGTTTGGGGAGGGTGTGGGTGTGGATGGGTGTGGGGGAGGGTTGGGGGTGGGAGGGGGTGTGTGGGTTGGGAGGGTTTGGGTGTGGGGAGGGGGATGGGAGGGTAAGGAGAGGGTGTGTGAATGTGGGGAAGGGTGTGTGAGTGTGGGAGAGGGTGGGGGGTTTGGGGTGTGGGGGTTGGGGGGTTGAGGGAGGATGTGTGGGTGTGGAAGAGGGTGTGTGGGTGGGTGTGTTTGTGTTTGTGAGTGGGAGGAGGTGTTGGGGTGTGTGTGAGTGTGGGGGAGGGTGTGTGTGTGGGGTGTGGGTGTGTGTGTGGGTGTGTGTGTGGGGTGTTGGGGTGTGGGTGCGGGAGTGAGTGAGGATGAGTGTGTGTGCGTGTGTGTGTGTGTGTGTGTGCGTGTGTATTATATTTAGTGAACTAAGGTAAAATATGCTAGTTCTGTATAACTTGTTCTAAATGAATATCAAATATGATATTTTCATGTTTTTTTTACGCAATGTTACTGCATATAGTTCTGTAAGAGGTTTCACTTCTAGTAATTTATTCTGCATATTTTGATTTCTTGTATATTATTTGGTCAAAATATCATTCCTATTTCATATATTCAGTGTTTCAAGTGAGTTGTTTTGATAATAACAGAAAGGAAGTGTATATAAGTGTATATTTACCATGTCTTTGCACTTTTCTACACATAAACATATAACTTCAACATTCATTTATATTCCCATTTGTTCATAATGACAATAAATGACATTAGCTGAATGATAATTGTGATGATAATGATAATGATAACGATAATAGATGACAATAATGATGATGATAATGATAATAAAGATACAATGACCCTATCATTAACTGAACGATAATTGTGATAATAAAGATAACGATAATAATAGATAACAATAATGATAATGAAAACGATAAGAAAGATACAAAACTCACAAAAAAAATCACTTTGAATTCTTACAATAATGATAATAACGATAACAAAAATACAATACTCACAAAAAAATAACTTACATAATTAATTACTTACATAAATTCTTACACAATTGCAAAGTTTCCTCACGTTTATACTTCCCTCTCTACCCCTCCCTTCCCCCCTCTCTACCCCCCCCCCCTCAACAGATAGTAGAAGGCTATGGACAGACGGAATGTGGAGCTCCTGCCACCCTTACTATCCAGGGGGACTATCGACCTGACCACGTGGGCCCGCCCATTGCATGCAATGCTATCAAACTGGTGGATGTTCCCGACATGGACTACTATGCTGCACAAGGTTCGTGTTGCGATGCCGTGGTAATGCTATGCTGGGTTGGGATGGGATGGGTGGATGTGATGTGATGTGGGGGATATGTTGGATATGTGGATATTCGTGTTTTTTTATATTATTTATTTATTTATTTATTTATGTATATGGAAATAGGTTTGGAAATATGTAATTGCATACACACATATGGATATACAGATAGTAGCACGCTCACCCACACAACCTCGCCTCCAAACACACACACACACACACACACACACACACACACACACTCACACACACACACACACACACACACACACACACACACACACACATCCCCACCCACCACCCACACACACACCCACCCACCCACACACCAAACACCCTCAACCCTTCAACCAACAACAAAATCCTTCTTCCCCCCCCCCCCCGCCCCCTAATTACAATCATAACCCCCCCACCCCTCGCCCCCCATTACAATCATAACTCCCCACCCCCCTCCCCTAATTACCGTAATTCATTCTGCACATTTTGATTTCTTGTGATTATATCCTTCGGTCAAACTCCCCTTCGCAGGACAAGGCGAGGTGTGCATCAAAGGCTCGAACGTGTTCAAAGGATACTTCAAGGACCCCGAGAAGACGAAGGAGGCTGTGGATGCCGGAGGATGGCTTCACACGGGGGATATTGGCCAGTGGCTGCCGGTGAGTACGGCTGGGTTAGGGGTTTAGGGAAGGGGAGGGGGAAAGGGAGGGGATGGGTGGGAAGGGGAGTGGGAGGTGTGGGGTGGGATGGAGGGAGGGAAGGGAGGAGGGTGGAAGGGGGTGGGTGGGAGTGGGGTGGGTGGGGAAGGGTGAGAGTAGGAGAAAGGGAGGGGGGAGGGAGGGAGGAGGAGGAGGAGGAGGAGGAAAAGGAGAAGAAGGAGGAGGAGGAGAAGAAGAAGAAGATGGAGAAGGAGAAGGGGAGGGAAAAGGAGGAGAGGAAGGAGGAGAAGAATGAGAATGAGAGGGAGAAGGAAGAGAAGGAGAAGGAGGAAGAAGAGAATGATAATGAGAGGGAAGAGAAGTAGAAGGAGGAGGAGGAGAATGAGAATGAGAAAGAGAAGGAAGAGGAGAAGAAAAAGAAGGAGGAGAATGAAAAAGAGAATGAGAATGAGAGGGAGGAGGAAGAGGAGGAGAACAAAAATGAGAATAAGAATAAGGAGAAGGAGGGGAAGAATAAAAAAAACAAACAAACAAAAAAAAAAAAGAATAGGAGAAAAAGAAAAAGTAGAAAAACCCAACATAACTTAAACATACTCCCACAAAAATCTTAAAACCAGCGCCATGTTATCCCCGACTCCTCTCCCTTCCCCTTTATAATTTAATTAATCCATGATATAAAAACCTTTTTTTTCTCTCACACAGAGCGGGACACTGAAGATTATTGACCGCAAGAAACACATCTTTAAGCTTTCTCAAGGTGAATACATCGCTCCAGAGAAAATTGAAAACATTTACGTAAGATCGCAATACGTCGCTCAGGTGTTCGTCCACGGAGAAAGTTTGAAGGTAAGTTTTTTATTTATATATTTATTTATTTATTCATATATATATATATATATATATATATATATATACTTTTTTTCTTTTTTTTTTCTTTTAATGTGGATGGGTTTTTCTGTGTTGTTTTGTACCGTGTTTGTGAGAAGTTGAGTCTGTGGTATTTATATATGTATATATATGTATGTATATGTATATATATACATACATACATACATACATACATACATATATATATATATATATATATATATTGGTGATTATTTTCATGTTAATGCTAGTTTATATATATATCTATTTATTTATTTTGTCTAGCTTGATATATAAAGGTTATAATACTCCCTCCCTGATAAAAAGAAAGAAAGAAAGAAAAAAAATCTCACATAGCTCAACAACCCCACTACCATAACCATCTCCATCTCATCCTCCCATTCCATAAACCCATTAATCCCATAAACCCATTAATCTGATTCCATAAACCCATTAATCTGATTCCATAAACCCATTAATCTGATTCCATAAACCCATTAATTCCTAATTTCCCTTTAAATCTCATCCTCCCATTCCACAAACCCATGAATTCCCAATTTCTCTTTCCATCTCATCCCCCCATTCCATAAACCCATTAATTCCCAATTTCTCTTTCCACAAACCCATTAATCTGATTTCTCTTCCCATCCCATCCTCCCATCCCATTCTCTTTCCACAAACCCATTAATCTGATTTCTCTTCCCATCCCATTCCATAAACCCATCCACCCATTCCACAAACCCCTTAATCCCCAATTCCTCTTTCCAGTCGTGTGTCGTCGCCATCATCGTACCGGAAGTGGAGGCGGTGAAGAACTGGGCGCGAGAACAAGAGATTCCCGGGACACTCTCGGTGCTCTGTGCTAATCCTCACGTCAAACAGCTGATTATGGACGACATCGTTAACCTCGGCAAACAAGCTGGTCTCAAGTCGTTTGAACAGGTGAGGTGATTGGGTTGGGTTTAATTGGGTTCGGATTGGGTTGGGTTGGGTTGGGGTTGGGTTGGGATTGGTTGGGATTGGGTTGGGATTGGGGTTGGATTGGGTGGGGATTGGGTTGGATTGGGTTGGGTTGGGTTGGGTTGGGTTGGGTGGGGATTGGGTCGGATTGGGTTTAATTGGTTGGGATTGGTTGGGATTGGTTGGGATTGGTTTGAAAATGGTGATGATGGTGGTGATGGTGATGATGATGATTTTTATTGTTAGTGTTGTTATCATTATGATTATTGTTATCTTTGT
Source organism: Penaeus japonicus (assembly GCA_017312705.2). NCBI lineage: Eukaryota > Metazoa > Arthropoda > Malacostraca > Decapoda > Penaeidae > Penaeus > Penaeus japonicus. The sequence continues at coordinate 134,877 of BOPN01000332.1, forward strand.
TATCATTGTTAGTATTATTATTATCATTATCATTATTATTATTATTATTATTGCCATTATTTTTGTTGTTCATATTTTTTGTTAACATTATTATTAGTATTATTGATATTATCATCATCATTACTATTGCCATCATTTTTTATTTTTAATATTATTGTTATCATTATTATTAGTATTATTGATATTATTATCATTATTGTTATAAGTAGTAGTAGTATTGTTATAATTTTTAATAATATTTGATTACTAACTTGTCTATAACATATAGCCATTTAGCATTGCATTAGCTTCTTCATTTGTTGCACACAAACGTATCTTTATAAACTTTTTCTTGATTAACGTTTATTTTGTTTATGTGGCAAATACACATTCAGAGAATATCTGTCATATTAATCATATACTTTTCTTTATAGAATTTATTACGTGATGTATACGAAACCTATTGTTTATATACTTGAAAGTAAATATATTGTAAAAGATAGATAATCAAATTTTAATCGAATTTTGTAATCGAATTTTCAATCAAAATCCAACAACTTTCCCCGAATTTATAACCTATTTTCCCCCCTTTCTCTCTTTCCCCTTTTCCCATAAATTAACCTATTTTCCCCCCTTCTCTCCCCCCGCTCAACATCAGGTCAAGGACATATACCTCCACCCCGACCTCTTCAGCGTCCAGAACGGCCTGCTGACCCCGACCCTAAAATCGAAGCGACCTCAGCTGAAGAGATACTTCACGCCACAGATTGATGACATGTATGCCAAGCTGGCTTAGGTTAGGTTAGGTTAGGTTAGGGCGATGGTAGTCTGTCAGTCAGTCAGTCAGTCAGTCAGTCAGTCAGTGAAGGCTGGGGGGAATATTATTATGATTATATTAAGTGTGTGATTGGGGGGAAAGGGAGAGGGAGAGGGGAGAGGGAGGGTGAGGGTGGGTGGGGGTTTAAGGGGTGGGTTAAGTAAAAAAAGGAAAAAATAAGAAAAAGGAAGTGTGGGTTACTGTATTTTTTTTTTTTTTTTTTTTTTTGGGGGGGGGGGGGGGGGTGTTTGGTGTGAGTGTGTGTTTGTGTGTATGAGTCTGAAACTAATTGACTTGTGCCTCATATTGTTCTTTCTTATAAAAGAGAACCTTAGACGACTACTTAATAGAAGTGAGTTTCGAATGATCTAGAAGAAATAGATTAATTGATTACGTATGATGATGACGGCTCCTTTGAGAATATGGATTAATAAAAAATAAAAAAAAAACCCTTCAATATCATCTTTATTATGTCTACAAAATAGACTGTATTATAGTGGACACGTGGTTGTATAACCTGTAATATATGAACTTGGGTTTTTTGGCACCAATTCTATATAATTTGGCTGAAAAGAGAGCCTTTGTTTATGTGAAAAAATATAAATGTGAACGTTTCTATAAAACAAGAATATTCAGAACTAAAAGTGATTCGTCTTTTGTCCATTACAGACTGAGGAAAAAAAATAGTATGATGTTTGATGAAAAAAGAAAAAATAGTGGAAACTTTATTGTGATTAAAAAAAATATATATCGGTGCATTATTAGTGCAATTATAAGAGGGACTGGATTACCCTCACTTATACTATAGCAAGCATTATTTATAAAGTTGATTTTGTTTTAAGTTTATGATGCAAATGTGCTTCATCCGAAGTTCCGTTAAATAGATAATAGGTTTGAGATGTACAGTGCATCTAGTTTTGTATTCGTATAATAGACTTCAAGAGTAAATCTTGTATATCTTTCGATTTGATAGTTATGAATTCATATCACTATATCACTCTTTTAATCCTATCTGTAAAGCAAGCAAATGTCTCGTCAATATCCAGTAATATTCTATAAATACTTTACGTTATGGTAATTCAAAGATGTCTGTTATATAAAAAAAAACAGTATTTCTAGTCAAAGTTCAGAACCAGTTGAAGAAGAGGCGCCAAAAATGCCTTCGGTGCTCAACTTAAATGGTTGTAAAAAAAAAAATAATAATAAAAAAAATAAAAAAAATAAAAAAATAAATAAAAAAATAAAAAAATAAATAAATACGTTTCACTCAAACGTTCTTGGATTTTAGGTTTAATAGAAATCGCTCTTTTTTTTCTTCTTCTCTTTTTTTTGAAATGTCTACCATAACGACTCATTTTCTTTCTTTTTTTTATATATATATGTGGATATGTTTTTTTTTCCGTTTGTGTTTCTTCATTTATTTGGGAAAGGGAAAGGGGGGGGAGGGGAGGAAGGGAGGAGGAGAAATACTCATTGTTAATAATTTTAGTTCGTATTTCTGTACACAATAGTTGTTGCTCGGGTAACTCTGGGGGCAGTAGTGCATTAATATTATTAGAAGAAAAAAAAGGATGGAAAACGTGCTTTTATTGCCATGCTTTTGTATATTTACAGAATAGAACTTAACGGTCATCACTCCTTACGTTGCCAGTTAGTGCTTAAATATTCACTCTTGCTACTTATCAGTTACAAATTTATAATCATTCGCGTGTGATTATGTATGATATAAATACATTGTGTATATGTATGTATATATATATATATATATATATTATCAGAAGAATTATATATGTATATATATATTATCAGAAGAATTATATATGTATATATATATATATTATCAGAAGAATTATATATGTATATATATATATATTATCAGAAGAATTATATATGTATATATATATATATATATATTATGTATATTTATATATATATATATTATGTATATATATATATATATATATATATATATATGTATATATATACGTACTTATTCTGTGAGGGAGTATCGAATTCTGTTTTGAGGTTTGTTAAATGGAATGATTATGTTTTTTGTAATTCCAAGCAATAACAGAGTGATTATTGAAACCATTTTATTTTTCACCTACAATTAAGATATCCATTTAGTTACTTACAGCTCGAAGTGTCATATAGCCTTTATATTATGTCTCAGTGAAGGCTATGTCAATCCTTGAAGTGGGAAACGAGAGAAAAGAAAGAAAAGAAAGAAAGAAAAAACAAACAAACTCAATGACGATGTAAAGTAAATAAACAGAAAAGAAAAAAAAATGTAGAAAGTTATATTTTTTTTTTTTTTTTTTTTTTTAAGAAATCCATCCTGGGTGAATATATTCTTCGTTATCTGAAGAATTATTAAAAAAAAAAAAAAAAAAAAAAAATAATATATGCAATATACTTATAGAACCCAAAATTCTCTCTGTTAAACCGTACTTGTTACTAGCCATATCTAACAAAAATGAATACATGATAAAAAGAAAGAGAAAAAAAAAAAAAGATAATAATAACAAACATTGTATTAAAATAACTACCACGTCTGGACGCGAAAGCAAAATACACTGCATGAAATTAAATCTTGTATTTCTTATCCCGTGCATATACGATCTTAAAAAAAAAAAAAAAAAAAAAAAAAAAAAAAAAAAAAAAAAAAAAAAAAAAAAAAAAAAAAAAAAAAAAAAAAAAAAAAACACGAAAAAGAAAAAAATGAAAGAAAATTAAAGAAGAAGAAGAAGAAGTAGAAAAAAAAAACCTGTTGGAAAGATTCAAAATCAAAATTACTCACAATTTTGATAACTTTCTCTCTAATCACACCAGGCGTGACGTGACGTAACTGTTATCAACGGAGAGTTTTAATCACAAAGTCATAGATTGTGACTTTGAGTATAACTCCGTTGGAATTATTGTGTATCGTAGGTTTCTATGTATACTATGAAATGTTATGGATGTAATAAAGCACAAAACACTTCATGTTTGTAATTCCCTTAATTAAGAATAATGATAATTAATTAATTAAGAATTCTGATTAATTAAGAATTCTGATTAATTAAGAATTCTGATGAGGATGATGAGATCTTCCGTGTATGGTGGTTTATGGTGATGATGAGATTTGGGGAAACTTATAGAGGGGGGGGGGGCATTTATGGTGGTTATGGTGATGATGAGATTAGGGGGGGAATTATGAGGGGGTGGGGGGGGGGGCATTTATGGTGGTTTATGGTGATGATGAGATTTGGGGAAACTTATAGAGAGGGGGGGAGGGGGTATTTATGGTGATTTATGGTGATGATGAGATTTGGGGAAACTTATAGAGGGGGGGAGGGGGTATTTATGGTGATTTATGGTGATGATGAGATTTGGGGAAACTTATAGAGGGAGGGGGGGGGGGTATTTATGGTGGTTTATGGTGATGATGAGATTTGGGGAAACTTATAGAGGGGGGGGGGGCATTTATGGTGATTTATGGTGATGATGAGATTTGGGGAAACTTATAGAGGGGAGGGGGGGGGGGCATTTATGGTGGTTTATGGTGATGATGAGATTTGGGGAAACTTATGGTGAGGTATTTATGGTGACGGGAAGGTGGAAAGAGAGATTTTCTTATAGTGATGAGGAGGGTGGAAGATCTTTGGAAGTGTTTATGGTGATGAGAAAGAGGTCTTCTTTGCGTCGATGGTGAGTCTTTTATGGTGATGTTGAGAATGGGGAAATATGTGGGAGGTATGTGTATGGTGAGGAAAATGAGGAAGGTGATGGTGATAGTGAAAATAAGAGTAAGGAAAGAAAAGGAAGGGTTTTTCGTAATGCTGAGAATGAGAAAAGAAAGAACGGAAGGTTTTATAGTGACGATAGTGTAAATGAAAATGAGGTAAAAAAGGGATTCTTTTTCATGAATATGAGAATAAGTACAAGTTGTCTGGTAGAGTATAACATCTATCGTAGAAGGAAATTCAAATATTTTATACACATTATTTTTCGTATATAAAAAAGGAAAAATTGAAACAAAGGGTGTTCTGATAATGTTCTTTATAGAGTTAAAAGCTGACATACTCTTCTTCCACGCAAACCTTCTTCAGTCACATATTATCAGCCATTGAAGAAAATAAATATAACACATTCAGACATAAGAGTATTGGGAATTTTACTCAATTATCTCATCAAATTCAGAATACCTCTATCTCATGAAATATAAAACACGTAATTTCAGTCATCATTCTTCCATCTTCTGTGTGAATGTCAGTATGAATAACAAACACAATATATCTCTCTGAATGCATAACATATGAACCAAAAATCCTAAACAAGACCAAACAAAAATCATTTTTTTCAAAACAACAATCGAATTTGAAAAGGCCTTGTTTTGGGGATTTTCCTCGTCCACAGATCAATCAACGCGAATTTTAAGAGTGATATTAAATAATAACAAGAGCTCTTTAAGGAGAGCAAAATGACTAGCATGAAAAACAACTATAAACATTAGTACAAACACCCTACATGGACATCGCCTCTCTCTCTATCTCTCTATTTCTATCAGTGCTACAGTACGTAAATCCCTTTTTTTCTCACTGCTACGATACATAAATCTCCTTTTTTCCCACTGTTACGGTAGATAAATCTCTCTTTTACCAGAAGTAAAATTTATAAATTCCATTTTATTATTTTTTTCACAGCTACATAATCCACTCTTTTTTTCACAGCTAGGCCTATTTCTTCCTAAGAAAAGACGAAGAAAAGTAATGGCGGAATATGGCGGAATATTTATGATGAAACACGTTCGCAAAACATTATTAGGGAAATAATCCTACTTTGAATACATTCTACGGTTGTTTAATTAACTGGGAGATTATGAAAGACAAATCAAAATCTATTATAATATTTTTTTTTTACATCTTGATGCTACAGTTGTCATGAATTAATCTATTGACATTCTCAAAAAGAAAACTACCAACAACATCATTCTAATAAGAAAGGATCTATATATGCCCAAAGTGTATATATAGATGGCTATCATTTTAGGGTATTGAAAGGGGAGGGAGAAGGGGGGGGGCGTGTCTGAGGAGAAACAACAACAACAACAAACAACAACAATAACAGTATTCAGAAATATCGATCTTTAAACCCGAAGAAAACGGCGTTTAAAGAAAGATATCTTGCGAGTGAGTGTAGGTAGCATCGTAGTAGGTAGGGCGTAACTGCTTTCATTTACTCTCTGTGGTGAGAAAAGAGACGAGGATTCTAGATTATGAAAGAGGATCTACGAGGAGGTCCTAGTTAAAGGGAGTAATTTGGGTTAGTTGCTATTTTTTTTGGGGGGGGGGGAGGGGAGAGAGAGGAAGGGGGGAGGGAGGGTGTGACACAACATATACTACAGGGGTGTCTTTTACGGGGGGTGGGTGTATTTTTAATTAATCTAAGGCGAAGAACATGCAAATATATATTTATATATACTTTTTTTCTATATTCCACTTCAATTCAATATTGTCTCAATATCTATATTCCATCCTCCATCATACAAGTAGGCGGGAGATAACGAACGAACGCAAAATAAAACGTGAAAGGAATAAAACGCAAAAAATAGATACACTCTCGCTTGACATTTACATCAATATGATTCATGATTTACATCTGGTACTCGGATCCATACCCATTAATTCCGTCCCGCTTCAGCTGCCTCTTCCTAATCGTGTCTGTAGGGGCGTAGTTAGTCTTCCTCAACATCTGTCTGAAGTTGTAAGGACCCGCGTCGTCCTCTGTGGACACTTTCCCGGGTCCTTGTTGACTCGGAGGGGCGGGCGCCTTCGACTTGGCAGAGGCGCCGTTCGAACGAAGCATCTGGCGAAGCTCCGAAGCCGCCTTCATGTTGGTGGTTGGGGTAGTGCGGCTGTTAAGGGGGGGAAGGAAGGGGGGAAGGAAAAGGGGGGTGGGGGGAGAGAGAGAAGGTGAGAGGTTTAGTGGTTGGGTTCAATGAGGTGGTGGTGGTGGTGGTGGTGGTTTTGTTTGCGTTCACGAATTTCAATATGTGTTGGAGATGCGTGCGTACTCATACTTGGAATGAATGCCCTGGTGTGTCTGGCTTCGAATCGATGCCAGCTTTAAATCAAAGTGTTAATGCATTGCAATTACACTCACACACAGACACGCAACACATACATGTAGATTTCTATATATAAACACACACACACACACACACACACACACACACATATATATATGTTCTTTCTCTCTCTCACACACGCAAACGTAACCAAACCAACGAATAACAGAACAGAAACACACAACCCACCCTTCCCTTCCCTTCGTATCTCAAGTTCACAAACAACCCATTTCGCGCGAAGTCTCCACAGACACACAAACTCCTTCTTCCCCAAACTCACCCCTTCGACACCAGCTCGGGTGGAGGAACACCCGCCCCGAAGGCCACGGCGCCTTTCCACTTCACTAGGTGCTCCTCCGACTTCTCCTGGTTCTCCATATTCTGATTAACCAGTCCTTCCTTCACCGCCTTCATCTTCTCCTGCCGGATGTCGACTTTGATGTCCTTGGTCTCTGCAGATCTGGTCCGCGGAGGGAAAGAGGTTAGTATGACGGTCAGTTAATTAAGCGTTGAGGGAAGTTCTGGCGAGACTGTTTTGTTTTTGTCCGTTAGAATGGCCGTTATTTTTTTTAAATTTTTAACGGCTTTTTTGGGTTGTCCATTTGCTTAAGTATGTGTGTGGATTGATATACTTACCTTCACTTATAGTGTGTATGATCTTTTGACCGATCTATATATCTATCTAAGTGTATCTGCAAATCATTCTTTCAAACATGTAGAATATGCTTTATAAAAAGGGGGAAATATCAATTTCTTTAGGATGTATATATGACTTTTGCCGTCAATTTCATTTGTCGTTATATATATATATATATATATATATATATATATATATATATATATATATATATAAAAGGGTATTTTCTTGATATTCCCGCCAGATGATGAGTCTCATTCCACTCGAACGAAGCGAATTAGATGTTTCTTTTCCTTACAATGTTTCATATCACTCACAGTCTCTCGCTTTCACATTGCTTACCAGATAGACTGAGAACATATGAAGCACACGGCGGTTTAGCAAGCAAGCTCTAGAATATAAACCTGTGTTGTATGTGTGTATATGTATATATATATATATATATATATATATATATATATATATATATATATATGTATGTATATATACATATATATATATATATATATATATATATAGGGGAGGGAGGGGGGATGTTACATAGACGATGGGAATAGCTGTGCGGATGATGACAGCTGGCTATTGGTAAGCCCTTTGATGACGAGGGTAGAATTACAAGACATAGATTACGAGACATCCGGGGGAAAAAAATGACATATACATATCCGTCTTCTGGAATAGTAGATAATATCGATAGATGACCATATTTGCTTTATGGTTATTAACCTCTCTCCTCTAGTGTAATATACCAAGATAAGCTATACTTGTAATAACGCCGGTCAATTTAGGCAATGTGGCTTCAAGAGGCAATATCATACTCTCCTCTCCTCCCATGATTCCGAGCGGGCATAAAAAAAAAAAAGGAAAAAAAAAAAAAAGAAAAAAAAGTCTCAAAGCAACCTGCAACAACAAAACAACAAACAATAAACAACAACAATTTAGGTATTTAGCAATCTAGCCTAATGCACTGGGCTAGTCTAAAAAAAACAACAAAAAATCTGCAGCAGTCTATGATCCTCTCTGGACGACCTCGGCCCAAAGGAGGGGGACTGGGGACTGACCTCGACCCAAAGGAGGGGACTGACCTCGGATGATTGGGACGGTGAATTTTCGTGGCCAAAGGTGCGTCCCAAGGAGTGTCCGGGTTAAAGTCCGGAGTGGGACTAGGTGAGAGGGAAACGGAAGGAAGGTTAGCTTAGTGGAAGGAAGGTTAAGTTAGTGGAAGGTCCATCTTGGTGTGTTTTGTAATTTTTTTTATTTATTTTTATTTTTTATTTTTTAGATCTTGGTATTTGAATTAGTGTGAGGAAGTTTTTTGTTTTTTTGTGTGTGTGTTATTTTTTAGGTTTATTTTGTTAGTAGGAGGAACTTTGATTAAAAGTATTATGTGTTTTTTTTTTTTATATTGTTTGATATTTATTAGACTGATGATGTTATCTTTGTTGATTGACCAGTTTGCAGGTTAGATTGATTTAGTTTAGAGTTAGTGAAAGTTAAAGTTAGATGAAATGAGCTTTGACAAGTTTGATTTATATAATTAGAAGAAGTTAGTGGAAAGAACTGATTTTAATGTCGTTTTTGGTAGTTTCCTGTCATCATCTTTATAAAGTTAGATTAAGTGAGAAGTAACAGTAATAGTTAGAACGTACTAATTTTTTTTAAATGTTAATATCGGTATCAGTTTGTAGTATATATATATTTTTTTTTTCAATTTGGATATATAGAGGGATATCTTAAGATATTATTTACTTAATTTGATTTCATTTAGAGTGATGAATAACGGCTTTTATATTTAAGAACCGAACTTATTTTAGTCTCGTCTCCTTGTTATTAATCTGTCCTTAACATTTAAATAGAGGGAAACAAATTTTAGGAAATTGATTCTTTCGTATCATTTGATTCACCAATTTATTTCTATATATATACTGTTTTCCTTAAGAAGTAAGTTTTAGGAATTACAGAGTGGTAAGGAAAAGGGTGTAACAGTCTCATAAAAAACTTTTTTTTTCTTCTTATTTCTGAAGGATTACAGATTATTCGAGAACACGTATTTATTTTCATGTTTATGCATTAATATTAATAGGTTTAAGACTGGTTTTCATTAGTTCTTATTTGTCGTAGATACCGTATAGAACATAGAACTGTTACCACTAATAATGAAATCATATAAATATATATCTGATGTAGATTATAGATATATATTTAATCTCTCTATTGATTTATCTTCGTGCGTAGATGGAAAAAATGTATATCTGTTCTTATACAATCCTCTAACCTTACTGTTTTGCATTAATCCGATGTCTTTAATTCATCCTTTAATTAACTCTTTGAGGCATGGGGATTCAGAGAAAAAAATAACACCAAATATAACACCGAATAACACTGAATAAGGAGGGTTGCCAGATACTAATTTCTCTCTGTGCTTCAGTGAGTTAGGTTAAATTGACTTAATTTTTGTTAATATAGGATATAAGGCTGTGCGTTTCTAAGTGGCAATATATAAAAAAAGAAGTGGGGCGAGATTTGAGCCATGATATTGTAAAAGGGCATTGAAAATTTTGGATAAATTTGAACCCCGGGTGCCTCAAAGGGTTAATTAAATTTATGATTGGACATGCAATGCAATGATAAAATTCTGTTTCGTGCATATGTGAAGCATTGACATCCGAAATCCTTGATGCATATTATAAAGGCTAGTTAAGATTTGTATATAAGTCAAAAAAGAAAAAGAAAGAAAAAAAATCCGAATGAAAATAACCACACATTTAACAAAATATTGTCTTGTGAATATATCTAATTCTCATTCATACCCTTTTTCAATATAGTCCCATCTATTAAGACATTAAAATGATGAACCGCCATAAAAAAAGAAAAAGTTGAAGACTATGAAACAAAAAACAGAAAAACAAAAACAAAAGAAGTCAGAGAAAAAAAAAGAAGACAGAGAGAAAAAGAAGAAAAAGAAGATAAAAATAAAAAAAAAACAAAAACAAAAGATGACAGAGAAATGAAAAAACAAAAACAAAAACAAAAGACATAGAAACGAAAAAAAAGAAGACAGAGAAATGAAAAAGAAAAAAAAAAAAAAAAAAGACAGAGAGAAACAGACAGACAGACGTTTAGAGTGACAGAGAGAGAGAGAGAGAGAGATTAAGATATGTCATTAAAAAGAGGCATTAAATAAACATCTTCTTCCTCACTTAGCTGTTCCGACAGTCTGCATCACGTGCAAGGTGATGACATCAGCAACGAAGGGGCGGAGCTGGATGACTTCCCCGAGCTGTGACGTCAGCACCCGCCCGGGCCCGTTCGGCGCGTCACTAGGGAGAGAGACGGGTATATGTACAGTATTGTGCGTGTGTGTGTGTGTGTGTTCATATGTATATATGTATATAAACATACACACACACATACACACACACACAAATAAATTAATTAAATTATGTTTATATTTATATGTATGTCAATCTGTGTATATCTATATGTATTAGGCTAGTTATATCTATATCTGTATCTACTTATCTATTTATGTATTATCTCTCTCTGTCTCTGTCACTCTCTCTCTCTCTCTCTCTCTCTCTCTCTCTCTCTCTCTCTCTCTATATATATATATATATATATATATATATATATATATATATATATATATATCTGCTAATCGATCTGTAAATGCATATCTATCTATTCATACTTATCTATGTAGTATATATTAAAGGTGCATATGCACACGCAAACGCACACAAACTCCACCCCCCTAACCACACACACACACACACACACACAAACATACATACACACACACACTCTAAACACACTCTATCCCTACCCTAACTACCACACACTCAATCCTCCCCCCACCTCTCTCCCCCCAACCCATTTACCACACACCCTCCACCCCAACCTTCGCCCCACCTCCACCCCTAGAGACCACCCCCTCTTCCCCAACCCCCCAACACACTCTTCCCAACCCACTCCCCCCCACCCACCCTCATCCCACCCACCCCACCCAACCCCCACCCCCACCCCAACCCTTAACCCCCACCCACACCTCCTCCCCACCCCCACCCCCAACCCCCACTCCACCCCTAGAGACCACCCACCCTCATCCCACCCACCCCAACCCCAACCCCTCAACCCCCCAGAGAGACCACATACACTTACAGGTTGCGGAGCTCCTCTCTTCCGTTGCTCGTGGATAACCTGAGGGATGTGATCGAAGCCGTGAGGTCGCTGGTAGTTCTTGGGCGGGGCTTGATCTCCCAGGAGGGGAGGGGTGGGGAGGGGGAATGACGGAAGGGGAGAGGGAGGGGAGGTGGGAGGGGAGAGGGAGGAGGGGAGGGGTGGGGAGGTGGGAGGAGGGAGGGAGGGGGAGAGGTGAGAGGGAGGGAGGGAGGGAGGGGAGGAGAGGGGGGAGGGAGGGGAGGGGAGGGGAGGGGAGGGAGGAGGGAGAGGGAGAGGGAGAGGTAGAGGGGAGGAGGGGAGGGGAAAAGGGAGAGGGAGGGGAGATAGAGGGGAGAGGAGGGGAGAGAGAGGAGGGAGGAGAGGGGAGGAGGGAGAAGTGAAGGGAGGAAGGAGGGAAGAAGATGGGAGAAGAGAAGAGGGGAGGAGGGGAGAAGAGAAGAGGGGGAAGGGGGGAAATGGTTGATTAGATGGATTGGATTTGCAAATCAATTACAGCCGCGAGAAGAACGTGAAAGAATTAAAGTTGCTTTTGGTAAATTTAAAGTTCCATAAAAATGCTGAGAAAGAGTTGGTTTTGTAAAATTGACATGTAAACACATCCGTTAATATGTGAATGAGACATAAACATACAAAACAAATTCAAGTCTATTTTGATACACAGGAAAAAAAAAGACATGTCCAATGCACATGTAGAGACAACAAAGGCAATAATTAAGAAGAACAACATTAACATACTTTATTTTAGAGTAACAAAATGAGTAACTCCATCAAAATTCAAAACCAAAAAAAAAACGACCTACCTTTTCCGAAAACATAATGAGACTCGTCATTTTTTTGCTGTTGGTGTAGCGGCCCAGATCTTTCTGTGTTGCGGGAGCGGGTTCCGGCTCTTTCTTCTTCATCTTTTCCTTTTCCTTTTCCTTTTCCTTCTTGTGTTTCCCCCAGAATTTTTGGATAATCATGGCGGCCTCTTCGGGTGACAGGCCCTCCGCCTAGTGGTCATGGGAAAGAGGGAGGGTATTTAGGTTAAAACGAAGGGGTTGCTGGAGTAAAACAAGAAAAAAAAAAGGAAAAAAGGAGAAGTGGATGGTCGTGTTTTTAAAAAGGAGATTTGAAAAGAAAGGTTGTTGGGAATGAAAGAATGAAGGAAAGAACAGGAATGCTTCAGAAGGAGAAATAGTTAAACAGGAAGAGAAGTTTGCATGAAAAGAAGGAAAGATCCTTAGGATATGGAGTTAGAGAGAAAAAAATAAAAAAACAATAATATCTTACACAGTTCAGATCAGAATCTCATCACCCTCCCATTATCACAACCTCCCATTATCTCTCAAACCCTCGCCAACAGGAACGTCCCAAAGACCAAAGACCAAAGACCAAAGACCAAAGACCAAAGACCAAAAACCAAAGACTATTGACATTGCGGTCACATGCCAACAGTCTTAGTTCTTCGCTTACCTCCAGAGCCTTAGAAGCCTCGTCAGCGTTGTCGATGTGTTTCTCTACCAGTTTTTTGAGTCTTTCTTCGATGGCTGGACCCCACTCTAAACGCGCCTGGTGACCTCGGAAATCTTGATAAAAAAAAGAAAAAAGGAAATTGGTTTGTCGTTTTTTTTTTTTTTTTTTTTTTTTTTTTTTAAGTGTTACGAAGGGATATATGGTGGGTTTTGTGTGATGTTTTGATTGGTTATGTGTATTATGTTGTCTGGTCGTTGAAGATTTCTTGTGTGGTAGGATTTTATTGAGAATAAATATTGAGGGTGTTGCTATGATATTTTATGGTGTTGAATATTCGCTAAGGACTTTTGAAGTATTTGAATTGTATTTATAAATATATGTATACCATCAAAAGGATTTATTACGAATGGATGCAGTGAATATATATCATATTTCAAAAAGTTTTAGCATGTGTATTGTGTGTATTTGTGCGTTCAAATCACATTACATTGTATAATGCAAAAAATTTAGCTGTGTGCATGAGTGTGTGTGTGTATGTGTGCGTGTGCGTGTGCGTGTGCGTGCGTGTGTGTGTGTGTGTGTGTGTGTGTGTGTGTTAAAGTGTGTGTGTGTGTAGTGTGTGTGTGTGTGTGTGTGTGTGTGTGTGTGTGTGTGTTAAAGTGTGTGTGTTAAAGTGTGTGTGTGTGTAGTGTGTGTGTGTGTGTGTGTGTGTGTGTTAAAGTGTGTGTGTTAAAGTGTGTGTGTGTGTGTGTTAGTAAATTTGGTTTAGCATTCGCCAGGCTTTCATGCTAGCATACAGCACATGCTTACCCAAACGGCTACTTTATCATCAACAAATATGGAAATTACAAATACATTTTAATACATTTTAATATGCTTACACATTCTGGAATAAAAAAGCTCGGCATCAAAGTGTAGCATAAAAAAAATATATAAATTCTAACGCGCGCAAACGTAGCATAGCAATCACGTTTCTTCAAGCACTTAAACATGCCTTCATTGTCAGTCAAAATGGACACTATTATAAGGGCAATTTCAGTGAAATGGCGGGTGTCCATTTCTTCGTGTTTTTGGAGGATCCACATCCTATTTCGTGGGATCGGATCCAATCTAACGGGATCAACTCTACTTCAAACTACTAAATGTTCTTTCCTAAGGATCAGATTCTATTTTAAGGGATCGAGACTTATTTCTGGAGATCGGATCCTGTTTTAAAGGATCGAGTCGTCCTTCAGGAGATCAAAACCTATTCTACGGAATCCATACTTAGTTAAGAGCATCAAATCCTACACATACTATTGATTCAGATACCTGTATTATCAAGGTACCAAACCCTACTCTAAGGAATCCAAAATACCTGTCTTAAGGCATCGGATCTTATTCCAAGGCATTGAATCCTACTCCAAGGCATCGGATCTTATTCCAAGGCATTGAATCCTACTCCAAGGCATCAAATCCTACTCCAAGGCATCGGATCTTATTCCAAGGCATCGGATCCTACTCCAAGGCATCAAATCCTACTCCAAGGCATCGAATCCTCTTCCAAGGCATCGAATCCTCTTCCAAGGCATCGAATCCTACTCCAAGGCATCAAATCCTACTCCAAGGCATCGAATCCTACTCCAAGCCATCGAATCCTACTCCAAGGCATCGAATCCTACTTCAAGGCATCAAATCCTCCTCCAAGGCATCGAATCCTACTCCAAGGCATCAAATCCTACTCCAAGGCATCAAATCCTACTCCAAGGCATCGAATCCTACTCCAAGGCATCGAATCCTACATCGCAGGATCCAAATCCTACTCCAAGGCATCGAATCCTACTCCAAGGCATCGAATCCTACTCCAAGGCATCGAATCCTACTCCAAGGCATCAAATCCTACTCCAAGGCATCGAATCCTACTCCAAGGCATCGAATCCTACTCCAAGGCATCGAATCCTACTCCAAGGCATCGAATCCTACTCCAAGGCATCGAATCCTACTCCAAGGCATCGGATCCTACTCCAAGGCATCGGATCCTACTCCAAGGCATCGAATCCTACTCCAAGGCATCGGATCCTACTCCAAGGCATCGGATCCTACTCCAAGGCATCGAATCCTACTCCAAGGCATCAAATCCTACTCCAAGGCATCAAATCCTACTCCAAGGCATCAAATCCTACTCCAAGGCATCAAATCCTACTCCAAGCCTTCGAATCCTACTCCGAGGCATCAAATCCTACTCCAAGGCATCAAATCCTACTTCAAGGCATCAAATCCTCCTCCAAGCCATCGAATCCTACATCGCAGGATCCAAACCCTACTCCAAGGCATTGAATCCTACTTCAAGGCATCAAATCCTACATCGCAGAATCCAAATCCTACTCCAAGGCATCAAATCCTACATCGCAGAATACCAAATCCTACTCCAAGGCATTGAATCCTACTCCAAGGCATCAAATCCTACTCCAAGGCATCGAACCCTACGACTACCGCCTCAAGGAGGACATGCATGCATCGAGAGCGCTTCTTCTTACGACACTGAATGATGGTGGCGGCCTCATCTTCGGTCATGGTGTCCTTCGTCTTAGGGGGTTTGGGGGGTTTCGGGGCCTCCCTCTTCACCTCCTTCTTTCCTTCGTCGTCCAAGGAGGACTGCGCCCCCAACGCCCCCATCATCTTGGCCTTCATCCATTGGGCTGCGGGGAGGGAGGGAGGGCGCGCTCGGTTGGAAGGTGTGTGTGGGGTGTGGGTTTTTTTTTTTTGGGGGGGTTTGGTTCTTTCGCTTTTTTTTCTGTATCTGTTTATCTCTTTCTTTCTCTCTTTTTATTTCTATCTCTCTCTCTTTCTCTCTCTCTCTCTCTCTCTCTCTCTCTCTTTCTCTTTTTCTTTCTCTCTCTCTTTCTCTTTCTCTTTCTTTCTCTCTCTCTCTCTCTCTCTCTCTCTCTCTCTCTCTCTCTCTCTCTCTCTCTCTCTCTCTATATATATATATATATATATATATATATATATATATATATGCATATATATACACGTTTACAAGTTATTCAGCCTTTCATGCTACCATCACCATTTTATTTATTATAATCCTTTCCTACAGTCTTTCTCTTATCAGAAAAATAAGTGGACTTAAAAAAGGAAAAAAAATATATATACATCAGCATGATATATGCCTCCCCTTTCCCCCCTATATACTCCCTTCCCATCCTCCAAAAAAAGAAGAAAAAAAACAACAATACCTGTAATTTTAAAAACAAAATAGAACGAAAATAAATAAATAAATAGATAAATAATTAGATAAATAGATAAAAATATGAAACAAACAAAACCTGTAAATTAAAACAAACAGAAGAGAACAAAAATAGATAGATAAATAAATAAATAAATAAATAAAAATATGAAAAAAAATAAAATCCACCCTTCCACCCTCAACCACCCCTCCCTGACCCTCCCTACGCCCACCCCCTTACCTGCATCCTTCTGCTGCGTCTTCTCAGTGGGCGGTGGGGGGGCGGGGGCCTTCTGGGTGGGGGGAGGGGGGATGACAGCCGGTCTGTGAAGTTCGCCTTGGTATTTCTTCCGGATAATCCACCCTCGAGTGTACCTGGGGGAGGAAAGAGGGTGTAGAGGGTGTAGAGGAAGGGGCTGAATGGTTGGGTGTTGTGGGGTGTGTGTGGGAGGGGGGGTGGGTGTGTGTGGGTGTTGTGGGGTGTGCGTGTGTGTGGGGTGGGTGTGTTTGGGTGTTGTGGGTGTTAGGGTGTGTGTGTTTGGGTGTTGTGGGGTGTGGGTGGGGGTGTTTGGGTGTGTTTGGGTGGGTGTTTGGGTGTTGTGGGGTGTTTGGTTGTGTTGTGGGGTGTGTGGGTGGGTGTGTTTGGGTGTGTGGGGTGTGTGTTTGGGTGTTGTGGGGGGGGTTGGGTGTGGGTGGGTGGGGGGTTGTTTGGGTGTGGGTGGGTGTGTGGGTGTTGTGTTTGGGTGTGTTGTGGGGTGTGTTTGGGTGTTTGGGTGTGGGTGTGTGTGTTTGGGTGTTGTGAGGTGTGTTGTGGGTGTTGTGGGTGGGTGTTTGGGTGGGTTTGGTTGTGTGTGTGCGTGTGTGTGAGTTTGGTTGTATTCATTTATTTGTTTATTTGTGTACGTATATATATATATATATATTTACATTTAATCATCACTATACACACTCCTACACAACAAACAAACCATCTCACACAACACAAACGAAACCTCAACGTATCGAACCACCTCAACGAAGCTCTCAAACTTCGCGCCAAAAACCCACCTCAACGATGCTCTCAACTTTCGCGCCAAAAACTCGCCTCACCACAACAAAGCACTCAAACTTCGCGCCAAAAACCCACCTCAACGAATCTCTCAACTTTCGCGCCAAAAACCCACCTCTGAAGCGTGATGACGGAGCGCGCGATCGCCCATTTCTGCTTCTGGTACCTGATGCGGGCCAGCCACCGCCGCACACACGCTTGCACTTGGATCACTCGCCGGATCTGAGGGGAAAGGAAGAGAAGAGAAGAGAAGGGGAGGTGAGGGGAGGGGAGTTTTAGTGGGGGTTGAGGGGAGTTGAGGGGAGGTGGGGGTTGGGAAGGGAGTTTTAGTGGGGGTTGAGGGGAGTTTCAGTGGGAGTTGAAGGGAGTTTTAGTGGGGGTTGAGGGGAGTTTCAGTGGGAGTTGAAGGGAGTTTTAGTGGGGGATGAGGGGAGTTTTAGTGGGGGTTGAGGGGAGTTTTAATGAGGGTTAGGGGCGTTTTAGTGGGGGTTGAGGGGGGGGGGAGTTTTAGTGGGGGTTATGGGGTCTCTTTCCATTCCTACAGTTTACCTTTTTTTCATCTGTCTGTTTATTTATTTTCGTCTCTTCTATTGATTTGTCATTTTATTTTCATAAGGGCGTACATTAAGAAAAGTAGATAGATGCCCGCATGCACGTACACAGACACAAACACACACACAGACACACACACAAACCCTACCACACCCACCCTCCCCTCACCCACCCCAACCCACCTCCCTCCCACCCCACCCACCCTCCCCTCACCCACCCACCCACCCCTCCCCTCCCACCCCCACCCCTCCCACCCCCCACCCATCCCATCCCCATCCCCTCCCACCTCTCACCTGCTTCTCATACATCTTGGCGAGGTATTCCACATGGTAGTACTTGAGGAACACCTTCGTCTTGCCCAACGCCCAGCCGTCCATCTTGAGGCGAAGGAGTAGGAGCCGACAGTTCTCCTTCGAGGCGGTTACGCGCTCGTCGAAGTTGAAGGCCAAGAAGCAGTATCTGTGGGCGTGGAGTTGGGTTAGGTTGGGTTATCGTGGGTGTGGTTAGATGTGGTGTGGTGTTTTAGTGTTGTTGTTTTGATTTTTGTTATTTTTGTTTGGTTTTGTTATTATTATTATCATCATTATTATTATTATTTCAATTTTCATTATTATTGTTTATTTTTATCATTATTATTATTATTATTATTATTATTATCATAATTATCATTATTCTTTTAATTTTCATTATTATTGTTTATCTTTATTATCATTGTCATTATTATTATTATTATTATTATCATTATTATCATTATTATTACCGTTATTATTATTGTTAAAGATACTTTTACCATTAGTTATCATCAATATCATTATATTCATTGTCAATGTTAACATCATTATCAATAATAATAGCTACTGTTATCACCATCATTGCCATCCTTAATATAATTCATCACCTTTATTACAAGACAAACCATGAAAAAATAATCAACATTCTTACCAACCCCCCCCCCTCAAAAAAACGCAGTACCGGCTACAAACCAGAGTCGACAGCAGCACCCACGCGCAGCAACAGCAAGAGCAACAGAAGAATACCCCGCCCACCCCCCCACCACCACTAACCTGCGTAAGAATTCGGCAAAAGGTATACGGTGTGAGTAGCCGTGTTGACGTATTCGGACAGTTTCCATCACGCCCGCATACCGTAGTTGCCGTTGAACCTGCAATACGGAAAGGAAGTGGGAGGTGGGGGGAGGGAGGGGGGAGAGGGGGAGGAGGAGGGGAGAGAGGGGAAGGTGGGGAGAGGGGGAGGGGGAAGGGGGGAAGGTGGGGAGGGGGGAGGGGGAGGAGGGGGAAGGGGGAAGGGGGAAGTGGGAGGTGGGGAGGTGGGGAAGGGGGGAAGGTGGGAGAGGGGGAGGAGGGAGGGGGGAGAGAGGGGGGAAGGGGGTAAGGGGAGAGGCGTCAGTTAGTGTGTTTGGTAGGTTGTTGTGGATTGTTTTGTGTTTGACTTTTGGGGGGGTTTTGATTGAATTATGTTAATGTGTCGAGTTATTTTATTTATTATTATTTATTTATTGATTTATTTATTTTCTATTATTATAATTTTTTGTCTTGTTTTGCTGTTGGGGAAAAATGTGTTTCATTTTTCGTTTTGATATTCTTATTATGGGATCAGTTATATATACACACACCCACCTACACCCACATAAAAAAAATGAATAAAAAATACATGTACTTATATATAGTGTATATGTACATATACATATATCTCATATCCATCCATATATCCATACATAAATATCCTCCTTTTTACTCTAATATATTTCTCTCATCTTTTAAACATACCCTTTCTCATATCTACCCCCCACAACACCCCACCCCCACCCCCACCCCCCCAAAAAAAAAGCACACCCACACACAAAGAGACGCAGTTAAAGCACATATCAATTAGGCATTATCATGTACACAACTGCAGCCGGGAGAGCAACGCACGCACACACGGTCCGGAATCATAGGCTTTCCTGCAACGACATGAAGGACAGCCCAAACCTGAAGTAGGTGGCCACCGTCTGCTGCGCCTTCGTCTGCGAGGCGAGTCCCCGGCTGTCGTACTGCGTCTGCTGGAGACAATGGCATGGGTTTTTAAAATCTATTTATCTATCTATCTGTCTTGGAGCCAATGGCATGTCTTTTTTATCTATTTGTCTATTTATATGTCTATCTATTTATCTAGCTATCTGTCTTTCTATTTATTTATTTATCTATCTATCTATCTATCTGTCTATCTATCTATTTTTCTATTTATCTATCAATCGATCGATCTATCTATATCTGTCTATCTATTTGTCTATCTATCTATCTATCTATATGTCTTTCTATTTATCTATCGATCTATCTGTCTTTCATAATATCTGTCTATCTATCCCACGATCATCTGTCGCGTGTTGTAGGGGTCTCTGATGCGTGTAAATAAATGGGGTAATCGGTCTATCTGTCTTTCTGTCTATCTATCTATCGATCTATCTATCTATCTGCGAGGCGAGTCCCCGGCTGTCGTACTGTCTGCTGGAGACAATGGCATGGGTTTTTTAATCTATTTATCTATCTATCTGTTTATCTGTCTGTCTATCTGTTTGGCTGTCTTTCTATTTGTCTATCTATCTATCTGTCTATCTATCGATCTATCTATTTATATCTGTCTATCTATCGGTCTATCTATATCTGTCTATCGATCTATATCTGTCAATCGATCTATATCTGTCTATCGATCTATATCTGTCTATCTATCTATCGATCTGTCTATATCTGTCTACATATCGATGTATCTATATCTGTCTATCTATCTGTCTATCGATCTATCTATCTGTCTATCTATCGATCTATCTTGAATCGTAATCATGATGATAAAAAAAATAACTATGTTAGTTTCTGCATTACTTTTTCAACATTCTTTATGTTTTGTGTATTCTTTTAATCAACTTATTTTAACAAAATTTGCCAAACAAAGATCAATGTATTATATTTTTTAACGTATATACATAAATCCTATGTATAAATCCTTTTAATTTCCACAGTACTAATTAATACGGTATATACCTTTTTACTCCGATTAATTATACTACAATTCTCAACATATACAGTCTAAAATCCACACCATTACTTTAAAAATATAAAACATTATACAATAAATTTTAACTCTCTCAAAAGCCTAAACACCAAACCCTAATTTCAAACACCATTCTCACATCACATAGCCAATTTAATTCTTACATCCCATAACATTACATCAAATTAATTCTTACATCACATCACATCACAACCAATTTAATTCTTACATCACATAAGATTACATCAATTTAATTCTCACATCACATAACATAACCAATTTAATTCTTACATCAAATTAATTCTTACATCACATCACACAACCAATTTAATTCTCACATCACATAACACAACCTCAAACAATCTCTCACATCCCATTAAATTAACTCTTTATTACATTAAATTAACTCTCACATCCCATAACACAACCTCAAATTAACTCTCACATCCCATAACACAACCAATTTAATTCCATAACACAACCAATTTAATTCTCACATCACACCACAACCTCAAATTAACTCTCACATCCCATAATCAATCTAAACATCTACAACAATTCAAGATTTCCATCGAACTGACCTTGGTACTCCCTTGGCGCGACTTGGGCCTATCACTTATGGTGCTGCGAGGTGAGGCCCTTGGGGTGGCGTAGTACAGGTTTCCGGTCTTGGTGAGAGGGCACTGGAAGAGGAACCTGCGGAGAAATAAGGAAGGGGGGTTGTGGGTGGCTTTTTTTTGCTATTGGTTTCTTTTTCTATCTTTTTTTATTTTTTTTTTACTTTCTTTGTATCTCTTGGTCTCTCTTGGTCTGTCTCTCTCTGTCTCGCTCTCTCTTTCTTTCTTTCTTTCTTTCTCTTTCTCTTTCTCTCTCTCTCTCTTTTTGTTGGTATATGTCTCTTTCTCTCGGTTCATTTCTCTTTCTCTCTTTGTCTTTATTTCTCTCTCTCGCTCTCGCTTCAGGCAAGTAAGATTAATGCTTGACTAAGCCCTTTACTCAATAGAAACTCAGCCAGTTTGAATGAATGCTTTGACATCTTACCCTGTTTTTTTTCAGGGATTGTACACAGTTTTGCAAATAAACTTTTTCAAATCAAATCGATCTCTTTCTCTCTCTCTCCCTCTCTCTCCCTCTCTCTCCTTCTTCTTCTTCTTCTTCTTCTCTTTCTTTCTTTTTCTTCTGTATTTCTTTTTCCACTTGACATAAGGACTTTTCCTTTCGACGATTATTTTTCTTTCTTGACTTACATGATTTCACCATAATTTTCCTTTCCAATCATCCCATTGAGAGACTATGATTTCCTTCGCTTAATGATTTTCTTTCAAGTATACTTCACGCACTATCTTGAAATCAGAAGATGTTCTTACGATAATCGAAATGCACTAAGAGTTGAACACTTTGTGGGGTATGTTGCATTTTCTCCACTGTGAATCACACAGAAGAATGTTGCTTCTTCCTCAGAAAATAAAGAATGTATAACAACTGAAATTTTCAACAGCCATAACATACCTGATATGCTGTGTGAATTTTAATATCATATTGTATATAAAGAAAGTTCTTTGAGTAGGGCAATGCTTCCACCATTGTGTTTCCAAGTTAAAATTAAAGCCGGGTAGGTTCACCAGGGATTATGGTAAAGCCAAAGTTAGTAAATAGGAAAATCATAAAATTTAGTAAAGTATGCGCCTTGTATATAGTAAATAAAGTTAGCTTTTTCAAAGTAAAGAATAGCTTTCAAGTAGTGGTGTTTCAAATAAAGTGTAACCAAAATAGTGTAGTAAATGTAGTGAAAAAGCAAGCTTCCAAATAAATAGCTCTATAAAGCTCATATAAATAAATTAGGGTCAGTTTTGAAACATGCTTCAAAGTTAATGTAATTACGTTAAAAACATCATCATCAACAAAAGATCCTGATTGAAGATGAATGAACTATAAAGACTGATAAAGAAATTGAATGATTTTTGAACACTGAGAGAGAAATGTAAATCAACAATAAAGAATAACCCATATAAAAGACCCTGAACGCGCACTACTGGAGAAGAAGTTCAGTAGTTATAGTAACTGTAAAAGAACGATAAAATGCAGATCACGTTTTATCGTAATAGCGTTTGATAGCTTTAATTTTAGTAGTTTGGTTTTGAAAAAAACATATTAAATACGCTCTTTCATATTTTTTTTTCCTTTTCTTGATAATTGCGTAAGATGATGAAACTTTTTTCTACTTCAAAGATTGAACAATGATGAATGATTTTGTTGATTTTCTTTTTAATTTCTTTCTTTTTCTTGCTTGCTTTCGACGATAATTTAAGATGATTTTATTTCTTTTTCTTTCGAATGTTCAAGTTAATTGTTACTGACTTTGATTATACGAGTTAATTTAATTTTTAATTATGATGACTGATTTCCACTAAATTCTTGATTTCGGTAATGACTACTACGTTATTAACCATTTATCACGACTTTGTTAATAACGCTAGCATAGTAAGTCATCAACAAAATGACTGTTATCATTAAGGTATATAGAAGTGCTGAGTATTAATTGTTCTTAATAGAGAAAACAGAATCGTGTATATGGAACATTTGAATAATAAATGGGGTGTTTACAATCCAGCCATATAAAGGTTCAGTTTGCGGCAAAAGAGGAATTAGATAAAAGCATAATCATTGACATAATAGCTCTATAAGAAAAAAAGATAGAGAAAATCATATATGAGATATTAATATATTATTTTTGTAGTATCTACAATTCAGCCAGATTAAAATTTTTTTGTCAGCGTTAATAACGTAATGTAAAATGAAATGCATCACGATAGGTGTTTTTTTTTCATCTGAACGCTGATTAAATCACACTAGTAAAATGAACAAAGTATTGCTTTATTTCAATGTTAAACGATCGAGGAGGCAAACGCCGACAATGAAAGTAGATGCCGGGGTTCATCACGCCAATAGTCTCTGAAAAAGGTAAATGGAGAATCAAAGAGATTGACGAATCCGGTATTTATATCGGATGAGAATCAAACCAAACTGAATGCTGGTGAAGACACCAGCTTAGTGAATGCCAAGCAGCATCGCCAAATGCATAATGCACGCCGTGAAACAGCGTAATGCCGCAATGGAATGTATACCATATAGTGATAACAATGCAAAAATGTGTAGACAACGCCAATAGTGGTGAGGAAGTGGTTGTAAATAGCGCGGTGAGTGGAAGTACAGAACAAACAAGAAACCAGGTAGTAGTAAGGTTGGTGAAGGGTGGAAGAATGAGGGTACCGGTACGGATGACAAGACAGCGTTGTAAGGTGGGTAGTGGAGATGAGGCGTCGCAGGTGGTGGCGGCAGGTAGGGGTGTTAGGCGCGGTGCTGTGCCCGGAAGTTCATCACGCCGCAACAACGAACAACACGGAAGGTGGTGGGCAAGATGCGGTAGCAAGGCGTTCACGCCAGGTAGTTCAAAGAGAGAATGTAATATCAACGGCAGTTCAACAGCAGCGCCATCACCGGCAACGACGAATGGAACGCGAAATCAGAACGCCACACGAACGCGGCGGAGAGGTTACAACGTCGAGCCTTCACCGGAACAAAGTCAGTTCAGCGAGCCTGGCGTTAGGCAGCCAAACGTAGCAGCACAGCGCAGGCGGCGGCAGGCGCCGCGGCTTGTAGCAGGCGGTAGCGCTGGTGATGCGGCGGCAGGCGAAACGGCGGCTTCAGCGGAGGCGAGCTGGCAGGATGGCAAAAGAGGCAGGAACGTGCGGCACGACGGCGCACACCGGCGAGCGTCGATGGGCCACGCTGGCTGGCGGGCGGCAGGCAGTTGCGGCGAGGCGGCGTGATGGCGGCGGCGGCCGCGGCGGCAGCGAGGCGGCGGCTGCGGCGGAGGCGGCAGGCTGGCGGCAACGGAAACAATTCTTTCTTGATATTCACTGATTAAGATCCCTCGTATAATTTTTTCACTTTCTTCACTTTGACTTTACGATATTCAACGTTCTTATATGGATGTCACCCTGTATTTCCTTATGATAACTTTCTTCTTCCATTTCGTTAATATTTTGATAAATACTATGAAGTACAGCATCCTAGAAGGTAGTGTGATCCAAATAGGTTATTTCGCCGCCGTTAATAACCTGTAAAGTGCTTTCTTCTGTAGTGCTTTAATAATAGAGTTGACTGCTTTAAATATAATGAAGATAAAATAAATAAAATCGTATTATAAATGAATGATCAAAGTATGTAGATGGTGGTGCGTGGTGGTAGCAGTGCTGCTCTCTTCTTGGGTAAGCTATACCGGACTCTGAATCTTCTGTGTGCTAGCTCAAGGCTACCTGTTGGGATTTCTTCTTCGACATTTGGGCTGGAGAAGACAGTGAATGTAAGGCAAGGTGCCAGCTGGTGGTAGAACAACAAGTAAGGATGAGGGTGATAAGAGAGACGCTGTATATGTAATAATAAATTTGATAATGATCTTCTTGATAATCACCCCTCCAAGAGATTTTCTTTTTGATTGACTGATACTCCTTTCCCCTCACTTTCCAGAATGACCCTCCGGCTCCCCAATGGCACTCCTGATAATGGTAACTTTAAGGGCCCATTTTAAAATGACTTTAATAATGAATTTTGGGTAACATATTTAATCACCCACTCCACCATACCCCCACCACCCAGTACCCCTCTTTCCCGACCCCACCCCCACCTCATGTAATTCTCCTCACCCCTCCTCCCCACCCCCCTCTTCCCCCTACCCCCCACCCCACCACCCCCATGTTCCCCCCAATCCCACCCCCCCCCCTCCCTCCCTTACCCACCCCCTCAGATACCTTCCTTACCACCACTCCCCTTCTTCCCCCTCCCCCGCCCTCACCGATCTTAATCTGCCTGACATTCTTGACCGCCGTCTGCTCCATGCCAGTCCTTGTCGATCGTCTGGTAGAACTCGACGTCGCCGAGGTTGATGATGGCTGCCAGGATCCGGTACACGGAGTCGAGCTCGTCGTCACGGAAACCCAGGGACTTGAGGCCCTCCACGACTTTGTTGAATTGTTGTACGGCAGCCTGGTGGAGGGTTTGGGTGGGGGGAAAGGGTGGGAAAGGGGTGGAGGGGTGGGTTGGAAAAGGGGTGTTGGGAGGGAGGAGGGTTGGAAAAAGGGAGGGGGGGTTGGGAGGGGGTTGGGGGATTGGGGTTGGGGGTTGGAAGGAGGGGGTTGGGAGATTTGGAAAAGGGGTTGGGGGTTAGGGAGAAGAGAGAGAGAGAGAGGGGGAAGAAATAGAAAGATGTTAAGTGAGAGACTATTAAGGTAATTATGTTTGACGGATGAACAATATGTCCTTCATAATATACACAAAAGACAAACAAACAAACACAAACACACATAATACACAAACAAACAAAGTCACAAACACACACAAAACAAACCCACAAACACACACAAAACCCAAAAACAAACAAACCCACAAACACACAAACAAACCTAGACCCCCAAAAATAACAGGTAGATCCCCCCCACTTACTTCACTTCGCTCCTTGTTCCACGCTGCGCCGGCCAGGTATCGGTGCTTATCTCGCTTGTTCTTGTCCAGACTATATTGCAACAGCTTGTTCTCTGCATCAAGCCCGTCGTAGAGGTAGTAGAAGATGTGGAAGTTCTGCTCGCCCCTGGAAACCATGTCAGGACTTCGATGCATGATTATATTGATGCTTACTTTATAATTAGGGTCGGGGGGTTGGTTGGTGTGTGTGTGTCTGAGACGTCTCGACGCTCCATGGAGGGGGAGGTGGAGGAGGGGAGGGAGGGGAGGGAGGGGGAATGGGGAGTGGGGGGGAGGGGAGGGAGGGGAATGGGGGTGGGGGGAGGGGGCTGTCAGGTGGGGATATGTCAGCTGTTTTGTATTTGTTTGTTTTTTTCCTCGACACTTAGATCTAGGGTGATGTGTACGTTCATGTGAATGGTTTAGGGGCTAGGGTTAATGTTTTCTATGTTCTATGTTCGTTAGCTTGTTCTTCTATCCTTCTGTCTATTTTGTTTTGAAGTTTTGGTTTTACTTCTGTTAACAACAGCTTTACGTAATGAAATTAGTTGTTTTATTAGTTTCATTATTATCTAAACATCTATATATACATGAATTTATATATATACACAATTATTATAAACATCATCTGCATATATTGATATATACATAAATGCATAAAATGCATACATACATATATTGGTATATACATTACATATACATACATACATGCATATATGTGTGTATATGTATATATGTATATATATATATATATATATATATATATATATATATACATATATATATATATATGTATATATATATTTATATATATATATATATATATATATATATATATATATATATATATATATATATATATATATATATATATATATATATATATATGTATATATATATATATATATATATATATATATATATATATATATATATATATATATATATATATATATATATATATATATATACACACACATCTATATATACACACACATATACATATATATACATAGTATGTATACACACAAGCCTACTTTCTTATGCATCTACTTTACCTGCTAAAAAAATCAATAAAAATACGTGATACTTGCAAACTGGAGACTTCCTATAAACGAATCTACTAAAGGGAAACAGCCCCCCCCCAAAAAAAAAAAAAAAAAAAAAAAAAAAAAAATGTATTTTTTTTCCTATGCTTTAATGCTTTTTCGGGGCATACTAACAAGGTAATGCTTATTTACCTGCGAGGTGAGCATGCAAGGAAGCAAATACGCTCGAAAGGCAACTGCAAGACGAGATTGCAAGCAAGCAAATAAGGCGATTGCTTTTGCGTTTCAATAGTTCTTCAGGGAATATAATATTGGCGTCTTGTTGCCTACTGTTTCCTTGCTTATTACTCATTTACTCATGCAAGCAATGTACTCGCTTTCAAGCAAAGGGGAATCGCAAAAATGTTGGGTGAGGAATGTGAGAACTAGTCGAGGTGTCCACCATATGTCTTATCTGGAAAAACTGGCGTTTCAGTGGGCTCTGGTTTGTGATGCTGTGCCGACCGTATTCTTGATTGGGTGTGTGTATATCTACATCTATCTATCTGTCTATCTATCTATCTATCTATCTATCTATCTATATATATGTGTGTGTGTGTGTGTGTGTGTGTGTGTGTGTGTGTGTGTGTGTGTGTGTGTATGTGTGTGTGTGCGTGCGTGTATACGTGCGTGCGTCCATGCCGGCGCGCGAGCGTGCTTACGTACGTGCATACGTACGTACATACATACGTGCGTGCATGCGTGCGTGCAAACTTACGTGCGTGCATGCGTGCGTGCAAACTTACGTGCGTGCGTACGCGTGCGTGCGTGCCCCGCGCAGCCCAAAACCTCTTCTCCAAGAAACCCTGCATTCACTTCGCCCGGTGCACCACCCGGACTGCTCGAGGAGGTACACGGAGATCTGGCGCCCGCTGTGACTGTTGAGGCGTGTAGGTCAGCTCCAGGTACTTCCTGAACCGCGAGGAGTTGTCGCTGATGCCCGTCTGGCGCTCTTTAGCGGTTCATGATCGGTCACCTGCAGATCTGTCCCCCGAGGTTCGCCGGGCGCCTGCGGGGGAGGGGGGAGAGGGAGAAGGGGAGGGAGATCGGTGAGCCGGCTGACGTTGATGGATTTTTTTTCGCTAACGGCTTCTTCATACTGCCTGACCTCCTTACTCTTCTCTCTCTCTCTCTCTCTCTCTCTCTCTCTCTCTCTCTCTCTCTCTCTCTCTCTCTCTCTCTCTCTCTCTCTCTCCCTCTCTCTCTCATTCCGGGCCCTGTCTCTCTCTGCCCCACTTCTCTGTTTCTGACTTCTTCTGTCTCTGTCTCTGTCTCTGCCTCTGTCTCTGTCTCTCTCTCTCTCTCTCTCTCTCTCTATCTATCTATCTCTGTCTCTGTCTATCTCTGTTTTTCTCTGCCTCTGTCTCTAACTCTGTCTTTATGTCTCTTTGTTTCTGTCTCTCTCTATCTCTCTGTCACTCTGACTCCCACTCCAAGAAAAGAACCCAGAAATGAACCTCAAGAAAAGAACTCCAGAATTGAACTCTAAAAAGAACCTCCCAGAATTGAACCCCCAAGACAAAAAGAACTTCCAGAATTGAACACTTAAAAAGAACTCCCAGAATTGAACCCTAAGACAAAAAGAACCTCCCAGAATTGAACCCTTAAAAAGAACCTCCTAGAATTGAACCCCAAGACAAAAAGAACCTCCTAGAATTGAACTCCTTAAAAAGAACCCCAGAATTGAACCCTAAAAAGAACCTCCCAGAATTGAACCCCAAAAAGAACCTAGAATTGAACTCCCAAGACAAAAAGAACCTCTCCTAGAATTGAACCTTTAAAAAAGAACCTAGAATTGAACCTAAAAAGAACCTCCCAGAATTGAACCCTTAAAAAAGAACCTCCCAGAATTGAACCCTTAAAAAAGAACCTCCCAGAATTGAACCCCCAAGACAAAAAAGAACCTCCCAGAATTGAACCCTTAAAAAAGAACCTCCCAGAATTGAACCCTTAAAAAAGAACCTCCCAGAATTGAACCCCCAAGACAAAAAAGAACCTCCCAGAATTGAACCCTTAAAAAAGTGAACCTAGAATTGAACCCTTAAAAAGAACCTCCCCAGAATTGAACCCTCTTTAAAAAGAACCTCCCAGAATTGAACCCCCAAGACAAAAAAGAACCTCCCAGAATTGAACCCTTAAAAAAGAACCTCCCAGAATTGAACCCTTAAAAAAGAACCTCCCAGAATTGAACCCTTAAAAAAGAACCTCCCAGAATTGAACCCCCAAGACAAAAAAGAACCTCCCAGAATTGAACCCTTAAAAAAGAACCTCCCAGAATTGAACCCTTAAAAAAGAACCTCCCAGAATTGAACCCTTAAAAAAGAACCTCCCAGAATTGAACCCTTAAAAAAGAACCTCCCAGAATTGAACCCTTAAAAAAGAACCTCCCAGAATTGAACCCCCAAGACAAAAAAGAACCTCCCAGAATTGAACCCTTAAAAAAGAACCTCCCAGAATTGAACCCTTAAAAAAGAACCTCCCAGAATTGAACCCCCAAGACAAAAAAGAACCTCCCAGAATTGAACCCTTAAAAAAGAACCTCCCAGAATTGAACCCTTAAAAAAGAACCTCCCAGAATTGAACCCCCAAGACAAAAAAGAACCTCCCAGAATTGAACCCTTAAAAAAGAACCTCCCAGAATTGAACCCCCAAGACAAAAAAGAACCTCCCAGAATTGAACCCTTAAAAAAGAACCTCCCAGAATTGAACCCTTAAAAAAGAACCTCCCAGAATTGAACCTTTTAAAAGAACCCCAGAATTGAACCCCCAAGACAAAAAAAGAACCTCCTAGAATTGAACCCTTAAAAAGAACTTCCCAGAATTGAACCCTTAAAAAAGAACCTCCCAGAATTGAACCCTTAAAAAAGAACCTCCCAGAATTGAACCCTTAAAAAAGAACCTCCCAGAATTGAACCCCCAAGACAAAAAAGAACCTCCCAGAATTGAACCCTTAAAAAAGAACCTCCCAGAATTGAACCCTTAAAAAAGAACCTCCCAGAATTGAACCCCCAAGACAAAAGAACCCCTCCTAGAATTGAACCCTTATAAAAGAACCTCCCAGAATTGAACCTCCTAAAAAGAACTTCCCAGAATTGAAACTCCTTAAAAAGAACCTCCCAGAATTGAACCCCCAAGACAAAAAAGAACCTCCCAGAATTGAACCCTTAAAAAAGAACCTCCCAGAATTGAACCCCCAAGACAAAAAAGAACTTCCCAGGAATTGAACCTCCTTAAAAAGAACCTAGAATTGAACCCCAAGACAAAAAAGAACTTCCCAGAATTGAACCCTTAAAAAAGAACCTCCTAGAATTGGAAAACCCCAAGACAAAAAAGAACCTCCCAGAATTGAACCCTTAAAAACAACCTCCCAGAATTGAACCCTTAAAAAAGAACCTCCCAGAATTGAACCCCCAAGACAAAAAAGAACTTCCCAGAATTGAACCCTTAAAAAAGAACCTCCCAGAATTGAGCCCCCAAGACAAAAAAGAACCTCCCAGAATTGAACCCTTAAAAAAGAACCTCCCAGAATTGAACCCCCAAGACAAAAAAGAACTTCCCAGAATTGAACCCTTAAAAAAGAACCTCCCAGAATTGAACCCCCAAGACAAAAAAGAACCTCCCAGAATTGAACCCTTAAAAAAGAACCTCCCAGAATTGAACCCTTAAAAAAGAACCTCCCAGAATTGAACCCTTAAAAAAGAACCTCCCAGAATTGAACCCCCAAGACAAAAAAGAACTTCCCAGAATTGACCCCTCAAGAAAAAAGAACCTCCCAGAATTGAACCCTTATAAAAGAACCTCCCAAAATCGAACCCCCAAGACAAACCAAAAAAAAAGAAAAACCAGAACCTCCCAAAATCGAACCCTGAACCCCCCCCCACCCACCCACCTTGCCGAGCGTGACGAGTTGCTTGAGAAGGAAGTTCGCACTCTCCGTCTTGCCGGCGCCAGACTCGCCCGAGATGACGATGCACTGCTGTTGCTGCTGGTGGAGCACGTGTGTGGTGGCTGTCGGCCATGGCGTAGATGTGTGGGGGTTCTTCTGCCCATCCTGCGGTGGAGTCGACTCCCAAGAGGGGTAATAAAGGGGGTGTTAAAAAGGGGGTGGTGGTGAGTGGGGGGAAGGGGTGGTAGGGGGGAAAGGGGGTAAAAAGGGGGTGGGGGGCAAGGGGTGGTAAAAAGGGGGGAAGATAGGGGGTGGTGGTGGGGGGGAAAGGGGGTGGTGGTGTGGGGGAGAGGGGGTGGTGTTGGTGGGGGGTGGGCAGAAATATACATATAAAACATACATATAAAACATACAAATATAAATATATTGTGGTTATATACATATAGGTGTATGTGTATATATACATATGTATGTATATATATATGTATATATATATATATATATATATATATATATATATATATATATATATATATATATATATATATAAACACACAATATGTATACATATATTTTGCGTATCTTCATGTACCATCTTTACTGATCATAATCATATTCACATGACTACGTAACTAACTATCTTCAGGCAAAAACACCTTCTCTCCTTGTCTAACATGCTTTTATTTCTGTACGGTATGTATATATATTTATTTCTCTCTCCCTCTCCTTCCCCTCTTCCTCTCCCTTTCCTTTCCCTCTTCCTCTTTCCTTCTATTCTCCCTTCCTTTCCCTCTCTCTCTTTCCTTCCCCTCTACTCTCTCTCTCTCCTTTCCCCACCCCCCTCTTCTTCCCCTTTCCTATCCCTATTATTCCACCCCCTACCCTCTCCCTCTCCCACCCCTACCCCTCCCTTTACTCCCACTCCCTTCCTCTCCCTTTTCCCCTTTCCCTCCTCACCCACCCCATTTCCCACCCCTCTCCCTACCCCTTCCCTTTCCTCTTCCCCCCCTTCCCCTACCCCTCACTCACTCTCACCCTCCCCTATACCCCCATCCCCACCCCTCCTCACCCCCCCCCTACCCCCCAACCCTCCCCACTCCCTCCCACCCTCTCCCCTTCCTTTACCTCCACACCCCTATCCCCACTACCCCTCACCCGCACCCTCTCTCCCATCCCTCCCCACCCAACCCCATACCCCATCCCCTTTTTCCCCCACCTAACCCCATCCCCCACCCCCACCCTCTCCCACCCCACCCCTCATTCCACCCCATACCCCATCCCTTTTCCCCACCCACCCATCCCCATCCCCACCCGTCACCCATCCCCCTACCCACACCCCACCCCTCACCCCACCCTCACCCCCTCACCCCCTCACCCATCCCCCCCACCCCCTCACACCCCCTTTTATCCCCCCCCCATCACCCCTCACCCCCTTTTCCACCCATCCATCCCAACCCCGTACGTACCTTTCTCTCCACTCCTGATCTCCTTGAAGGGGTTGACCGCGATGAGGATGTCGCCCATGTACGTGTAGATTTGGTTGGTGTCGTAGCGTCGGTTGAGGTGGTCCACGATGATCTCCTGGTGGGGGGAGAAGGGGTGGAGAAGGGGGGTGAGAGGGGGTGTTGGTGAGGTTGTTGGTTGTGGGGGTTCTTTCTCATTTTTTAAATATTTTTCGCTCTTCTTTCTTCTTTTTCATTATTCTCTATTTTTTATTTCTCTATCTATTTCATTTATCTCTCTCTCTCTCTCTCTCTCTCTTTTCTCTTGTTTCTCTCTCTATTTCATTTATCTCTATATCTCTCTTTTCTTGTTTCTATCTCTCTCTCTCTCTCTCTCTCTCTCTCTCTCTCTCTCTCTCTCTCTCTCTCTCTCTCTCTCTCTCTCTCTCTTTTTTTTTTTTTTTTTTCTTTTTCTTTTTCTCTCTCTTCCTCTTTATTTTTCTCTCTTTCTCTTAATATCTATCTATCTTTCTCTCTCTCTCTCGCTCTCCCTCTCTAATGGACTGAATCTTCACTATATCAATATATATCAATACACACACACACATACACACACACACATACACACACACACACACACACACACACACACACACACACACACACACACACACACACACACACACACACACACACACACACACACACACAAACACACACACACACACACACATATATATATATATATATATATATATATATATATATATATATATATATACATATTCAACACACATATACCCTTTATATACACCAACTCTGAACACCAGCCCTCCCCCTCTAATGCCCCCCACCCCCCTTACTAACTCCCTGACCTGACCTCTGAGAGCTTTTCCAAACAGGCGAGGTCATCCATCCAGATTGGTGTCCTCTTGGTCTTCCGGTCGGCCTTCAGCGCCCCTCCTTTGATGGTCGCTTCGGGAACCTTCTGCACCAGCTGGTTCTTGATCCGGAGGTCGTCTTGCAGCTGGATCAGCTGGCGGCGGATCTGGTGTGGGGGGGGGGGGGAGAGGAGGGGAGGGGTAGGGGGGTTGATGGGGGGGTTTCCGTTAGTGATTGAGCTTTTTTTTGTTATTTTGATTTTATTTTGTTTTGATTTTTATTTTATTTTATTTATCTATTTATTTTTAGGAAGGTTATTGATTAATTTGTTTTCTTTATACGTCAGTTTGGATTTTATGTATCGTCTTTTATTTCATGCATAAGTAACAAATTTTCTTTTCTTCCTTTTTGTGTAAAACATTGCAGCGTGTCAATATTATGAATTAAAATACTTTTGCAAATACGTAACATGACTCTTTAGTTAATACAAAAATAAACACAGTATCGCACACACACAGAGTAATATAAGACACAGTCACAGTAAGAACGTAAATGAAGTCGTAGCATTTCGAAGCAATACGAAGCCTAAAGACGAACGAAGAAAAAGAAAAAAAAAATCAAAACAAGCAAAAAATAAAGCCAAAAAAAAAAAAAAAAAAAAAATAAAATGACATAAAAAAAAAAAAACAGAAAAAAAAAGGATTTGATCATCTGAAGAAAAAGTCAACAGAACTTCCCATTGTTACGACTTCAATTTACGATCTTAACCGCGACTGTATCTCATCAACACCGAGCCACTTTACTTTACCTCTTCTGGGTTATTAGGAACAGTCTTTATGAAAGGATGTTGAAGTAACTCCTTGGGCGTGGCTCTTTGCTCGAAGTCCTTCACGAGACACTCAGCCACGAAGTCGTTGAACTCCGCTGACCACTCAATAGGTCGTTCGACACTTGGTGGGGGGTTTCTGGGGATCTGGAGACAGGGCGTGAGGGAATTAGAAGAAAGGGGGAATTGGAGGGAAGTGGGAATTGGAGGGAAGTGGGAATTAGAAGGAAGAGGGAATTGGAAGAAAGGGGGAATGAGAAGGAAGAGGGAATTAGGAGAAAGGGGGAATTAGAAGGAAGTGGGAATTAGAAGAAAGAGGGGGAATGAGAAGAAAGAGAGGGAATTAGAAGAAAGGGAGGGAATTAGAAGGAAGGGGGAATTAGAGGGAAGTGGGAATGAGAAGAAAGGGGGAATTAGAAGAAAGGGGGAATTGGAAGGAAGGGGGAATTAGAAGAAAATACTATTTGAATGAATAAAGTATATCTATTTTCTATCAACCCCTTCACATTCATTCTATCCCCCTTCTCCATTTACTTTTCTTCCTCAATTTCCTCCCCCCCCCCAAAAAAAACGCCTCTAAGTCACCTGGAAAAGCGCTATCACCCCCCCCCCCAAAAAAAAAAAAAAAAAAAAAAAACGCATTTAAGTCACCTAGAAAAGCGCTCTCACCCCCCCCAAAAAAAAAAAAAAATATATATATTATAATAAAAAAAACGCCTGTAAGTCACCTGGAAAAGCGCTCTCAACCCAAACCCCCACCCAACCACCCCCCCCCCCCCAAAAAAAATGCCTCTAACTCACCTGGAAATGCGCTCTCAACCTCCCCAACAATTGGAAGAAATAGGGAATGGGAAGAAAGAGGGGATTAGAAGAAAGAGAGGGAATTATGAGAAAGGGTGAATGAGAAGGAAGTGGGAATTAAGAGAAAGAGGGAATTAGGAGAAAGGGTGAATGAGAAGGAAGGGGGAATTAGAAGAAAGGGGGAATTAGAAGAAAATACTATTTGAATGAATAAAGTATATCTATTTTCTATCAACCCCTTCACATTCAATCTGTCTCTTCTCATTTGCTTTCTTCCTCAATTTCCCTCCCCCAAAAAAACGCACTAGATCACCTGGAAAAGCGCTCTGCCCCTCCCTCAAAAAAAAAATAATAATAAAATAAAAAAATAATAAAATAAATAGAAAAAAATAAAATAAAAT
>BOPN01000332.1:175757-183257 GCA_017312705.2 Penaeus japonicus
TTGATTCTCTGGAAGGGAAAAAGGTGAAAAAAGGGAATGATTGATCCTCTGGGACACAGCTGGAAGGAAAAAAGTGGAAAAAGCTGGGAGGGAAAAAAAGGAAAAGGGTGGTTGATCCTCTGGTACAAAGCTGGAAGGGAAAAAAGGGGAAAAAGCTGGAAGGGAAAAAGGGGGAAAAAGCTGGAAGAGAAAAAAGGGAATGATTGGGACAAAGCTGGAGGGAAAATAAGGAGAAAATGGTCAGGTCACACGACTCTTACAACTGGTGATAATGTTTGGGTAGTATTGGCGAAGAAAATAGTGTTGGTGATAATGGTCATAGTAGTTAAAGATTTAATAGCGATGATAATAAAAATGATAATATGAATGGTGGAATGAATGATAACATTAATAAGGAATAATAAGAATAATGATAATAATAGTGATAACACTATTGATAATAACAGAAACAACAACAATAATAGTAATAATGATAATGACAAGAATAATGTTAATGTTAATAATAACAATAACAAACTCAAATAAAACCAAAACGGGAATTGCACATCCATGCGTTAGTATGACCTATGAAAAAAAGAAAGAAAGAAAAAAAAAAGATATATATATCTAAAATCTCTAACCATCAAATCCCTTAAATAATCCATATCTGACTATTACTTTCCACTGAAAGATGATGTTGCTAATGCAAGTTATATCCCTATAAAACTCTATATTACAAATCACCAAACAAACTACCATCTACGTAAGCCTATAATCTCTCAGTATTACAAACAATATTTCCTCTTTCACCGTCTTGGCTAATAGCAAATTTAATTTAGAATTATATAATTTCGTCTTTCAATCATGAACCGTTTACTGTGTATATATCCTTTCTGGATTTCGTAAACTTGAATCATCTATTTTCTCTACGCTATTTTGGTGCCGGTAGTTTTTTTTCTTTTTTAATTGCACTAAAGACAAAAGATTTCTTATATAAGTTCCGGACGCAAAGAACAAAATTAGCTCTGTAATTCACTTCTTATTTCCCCTATTAACCTTACGCATTAGAAACACTTATTCTACTTTTTGCTCAAACGAGAAAAAAACAAAAAACACTTTCTCCATGGCATTCAAAAGTACAATAAACTTTTACAACCTTTTTTCACGCTTTGTCAAGCTTACTGCCTTAGCTTTTATATACCTCTATCGCAACCATTATCTGTATAATCTTCCTGTTCTCCCTACTGCAATCTACAACAACCATAGTAATAACACATCCATAACAACCAAACATCTATCAACCCTTTGTAAAAAAAAAGGACCTTTTACATTTCTTTCTAAAGACTCGGTTCTTAATTAACTACCATTACGACTTTCACTCTCATCAATTGCTCTCTTTAACCCGTAACGGTCCGACCTCACATCATAAAACAATATAATTTATTGTTCACTACAATTGATGGATAACCTAAATTTAACACTTCCTTGCACTGTAATAATAACCGAAGTGTAAACCTGTTCTTAAAACTTTCCAAACACTAACGACTGTAGGAAATTAACAAAGTTTATTATGAGAAATGTAAAAAAGAAGAGAAATGTGAGTGAATAACTTTACTATAAGACGAGAGATGTAATTGTCATCTTTCGTTGCTCAGTTTCTGTTTGTTTGTTTTTTCTCTCTGCTATTAAGACTAACAAGCACTAACAAATAAAGAATGTTCGTTTCTCTAACTCTATTTACAGTAATAATGACACGATATCCCTGTTCTTACAAGACGAACACCACAACATGTAAATAACAACCGTTAAGAAGAGAGAGAGAGAGAGAGAGAGAGAGAGAGAGAGAGAGAGAGAGAGAGAGAGAGAGAGAGAGAAAAGATCTTGGAGCCTCAGCAACACAATTCCCTATATATCAACAAGTTAAAAAATAACCCTATCCTCTAAGCTCTCCCCCAAAACCACCAATAAAATAATAGATACACAAATACAACAAAGAAAAAACAACAACAAAAAAGAATGAACCTAATATCCAAACAAGAAACAAGACAAAAAAAAAGACAAAAATAAGACAAAAAAAAAACAGGCCCACCATTTCAAAAACAAAGACCTCAACCTCTTTCAGATCTTCCTCACCTCCATAACAAGCCACGCCTGGTCTTCCTCTTGCTTGTTGCCTCTCTTGAGGAAGATCCCATGGAAGGCCGGCAGGTTGGGGTGGAGGCTGAGGTCCCGCAGGATCAGGAACTCCTCCTCGATCTCTTCCAGATTCTCGCCGATGTTCTCCATGATCTTGATGGCGACCAGACCTCCTGCAGTCCATCGGGAGGGAGGGAGGTTCTTTAGAGACTTTTTTTTTAGTATTTTTTTTAGTATTTATTTATTTATTTATTTTTTATTTATTCATTTTTTATTTATTTATTTATTATTTTTTTTTTTTTTGGGGGGGGGTTCTTTTGTTTTGTTTTGTGGTGCGCTCGGTGGAGGGACTTTTATAAACACACGCACATACACACAACTATCTATCTATCTATATATATATATACATGTACATATACATACATATCTATGTGTTTGTGTGTGTGTGTGTGTGTGTGTGTGTTATCTAGAAGTCTTTTTTCTTTTTTTTTCTTTTTTTTTAACTTGAGGAAAGAGATGGCAACAATAAAATTAAAATGACAGCAAAATACACTCACAGACCTTGTTCGTTTTTACAGAAGAGTTGCACTAGAGCTTTGTTTTATAAAATAGGCCTAAATCCAAAAGATAACAATAAAAAAAACATTACAGTAGATTTGTGTAGTGTTCATCTCTGTAATAGACTTTAATTAAGTATCTAAGTTACTTGTAAGTGTGTGTCAGGAACAGTGTATCTCAATCGCCAATCAATGGCAAATACACAGTTCTTAAAAGGGGGCGTGCAATAATACTTAAACCGCAAATAAGTATATAAGTATTCTTGGACGAGTGGTGTACATGTAAACTTATAAAATGAAACTGCAGTTTGTAATTGCACGGTGAAGAAGAAGAATGATTACAAAGCAATTACAAAGATAACATCAAAAAGGAATAAAAGAAAGAAGAAAGACAAATAATTACTTACTGAGAAGAGATAAACAAAACGGAGGTAAAAACGAGAAAAAAGAGAAACTAGAAAAAAAACGAAAGAAAATGGTTGACGAAAGAGAGGGAGAGAGAGAGAGAGAGAGAGAGATAGAGAGAGAGAGAAAAATAGACAGACAGACATAGAGATAGAAACAAAAGAAAAACAAAAAAGAAAAGAAAAATAACCTAAAAAAAACACGAAAAAAATACAAAAAACAAAAATCCCGCCAAAACCGCCATCTTTACCGGTTTCATGGTCCTTAGCCGAGAAGACCTCGCCATAAGTACCCTCCCCGATGACCTCCAGGAGTTCATAGCGAGTATTAGGATCCGGGAGGTTATCGAAGTCGATGTGCTGACTCATCCCCATGTACGACATCTTGGCAGGTGGCGGGAAATCTGAGGAAGAGAGAGAAGGTTTCCTATAAGGAGGTTGTAGGGTTGTAACGGTCGAATTCAAATCACTACGTTTAAGAAGGACATCCGGATGTAATATCTAATTAGGAAAAAGGATATTTATCTGAATAATCCGCACTGCAGTCTAATTAGTGGGGATATGATCAGAAAATAAGGATAAAGACACGGTTTTATTATGTTAAACCAGTGACACAACTTAACCTTAAACGTGCTCGCATAACATCGTATATTAAATCGAGTTTGTTTAACTTTGTTAAATTTGAGAGAGAGATATTGCAATAGTTGAGGTCGTTTAGTTGACTGCAAATGATCAAGTTTCTAAAGCTCGTTTTTAAGTTCGTTTTCGGTAAGGCTGGAGAATACATATGACGGAAAGGAAGGTAGTAATGAGACGCATTAATTAGCAAAAAGAAAAGAAAAGAGAAAAACAAACGCGAATTTGCATAGGCTTTCCAGGTCTCTGAGTAGGAAAAAAATATGAATACCGTTATTTGGGTACACGAAGTTATTTAAAAACAATATTATCTTGAAGTAATCGTATCGTGATAAATTTCGGCGAAAGAAAGAAAGAAAATTATCTATAAAGTTAATAGAAAACGCAAAAAAAAAAAAAAAAAAAAAAAAAATACGCTGAACATATGGAAGGCATAATTACTTTTTTTTCTTTAATAACTAGACCCATTATTGCGTTCAACGCTTATGAACGCCTAGACTACTTGCTTAGGTTACTTACAGAATTCCGTGTGAGTAATTTAGTACAGTTATGCACTGTTTTCCCATCATAACTTCGGGTAGTCAAGCCACGTATTTGACGTATGTTATTGTCTAACTCTTATGTGTTAGTGTTGAGTATTTATTCATTTTTATTCATCTATTTATATATTACCTGATTTGTCACTTTCTCAAGCCGTTTTTTTTTTTTTTTTTTTTTTTGGGGGGGGGTACTTATTCCTTTCGAAACGCCAACATGAAAACAAAGAAAATAAAGTAAGAAAAATAAAGAAAGAAAGAAAAAGTAAAAAAAAAAAATAAATATATATATACATATATATATATATATATATATATATATATATATATATATATATCCCCGAAAAACGTTCAACAAATAAGTATTATCACAAGCCGAAATTTTTATCACTATCTTTATCCTAACGACATATAAATATACTTAACCTTAATAATAATTATGCCTAATATTAAATAATATAAATATACTTAATATAAATATATTTAATATACTTAATATAAATATACTTAATATATTAATATACTTAATATAAATATATTTAATATATCCTAATATAAATATACTTAACCTTAATAATAATTATGCCTAATATTATCCTAACGACATATAAATATACTTAACCTTAATTAATAATTATGCCTAATATTCACCGAAAGAAATTCATAGGCGTCGCCACTTTATATAGTGGATGAAATACCATACAAATCTATTTATAAATAAACAACACTCAGTTACGATTATGCCTTTGTTATTCATACAAGAATCAATAAATACACATAAACAAACACAAACATAATGATAAACAAACACAAATATATAATAGATAGATAGATAGAGAGATAGATAGTCAGAGACGGATATAGTCACGTGTTTTTTTTGTTTTTTTTTGTTCTTTCTTTGTAAATAAATAAATTTAATCTCCCATGCCTTTTTTATTCTCTTATCTCTTTCCTTCCCTTCTCTCCATCCGTAAGAAAAAGAGATAAAGAGAGAGACAAGAATATCAGGGACGAAGGAAAGGGATAGAGGAGAGGCGAATTCCGGAGAAGGAAGGGAATAGAGAGAAGAAGCAAATAACGAGGGAGTAAAAGGAGCACGCGATGGAGAGGAAGAAACGAGAGAAGCAGAAGAGAGAATGAGATTAAAAAAGAATCAGAAAAAATAGGGGAAATAGAAGTAAAAGAAAGAATACATATGTGTGTGTATGCGTGTGTGTGTGTGTGTATGTGCATATATACATATATATATATATATATATATATATATATATATATATATATAGAGAGAGAGAGAGAGAGAGAGAGAGAGAGAGTGGAAAGAGAAAACGAAAGAGAAAGAGCAGACGAGACAAAGAAAAAAAAGAGACAAACAAACAAGCAAACAAAAACACGCCCACAAAAACACACACACACAAAATAACAACAACAGGCTCTCTCTCTCTCTCCCTCACCCTCTCCCTCACCCTCACCCTCACCCTCTCCCTCTCACCCTCACCCTCTCCCTCACCCTCACCCTCACCCTCACCCTCTCCCTCTCCCTCTCCCTCTCCCTCACCCTCACCCTCACCCTCACCCTCACCCTCTCACCCTCTCCCTCTTTCTCCCTCACCCTCACCCTCTCCCTCACCCTCACCCTCACCCTCACCCTCTCCCTCTCCCTCTCCCCTCCCCCTCCCCCTCCCCCCCCCTCTCCCTCTCCCTCTCCCTCTCCCTCCCCCTCTCCCTCTCCCTCTCCCTCTCACCCTCACCCTCTCCCTCACCCTCATCCTCATCCTCACCCCTCACCCTCACCCTCATCCTCACCTCTCCCTCTCCCTCTCCACCTCACCCCTCCCTCCTCTCTCCCCTCACCTCATCCTCCCCTCTCTCTCTCCCTCACCCTCCCGCTCCCTCACCCTCACCCTCACCCTCTCCCTCTCCCTCTCCCTTTCTCCCTCACCCTCACCCTCACCCTCTCTCCCTCCCTCCCTCCCTCCCTCACCCTCACCCTCACCCTCTCTCCCTCCCTCTCTCCCCAGCCTGTATACCAAGGCGTCAGAACACCAAACAGAGTCTCATAAGTTTAGCAATTAAATAAACCACACGTTAACTAAAGCGCGAGGTTACGTGCGGTTCCCCTTTCGGCGTTTTCGTCTTAAAAGGAAAACCTGTGATGTATCTTCTACTGTGTCTTCTACTGTGTCTTCTACTGTGTCTTCTACTGTGTTTTTTACTGTGTCTTCTACTGTGTATTTTACTGTGTTTTCTACTGTGTCTTCTACTGTGTCTTTTACTGTGTCTTCTACCGTGTTTTCTACTGTGTCTTCTACCGTGTTTTCTACTGTGTCTTCTACCGTGTTTTCTACTGTGTCTTCTACCGTGTTTTCTACTGTGTCTTCTACCGTGTTTTCTACTGTGTCTTCTACCGTGTTTTCTACTGTGTCTTCTACCGTGTTTTCTACTGTGTCTTCTACCTTGTTTTCTACTGTGTCTTCTACTGTGTCTTTTACTGTGTCTTTTACTGTGTCTTCTACTGTTTGAGTCTTCAAAGAGAAGGTAAGGGAAGGAGGAATTAAAGCGCAGAGGAAAGATGGGAGGTGGGAAAGAGAGAGAGAGAGAGAGAGAGAGAGAGAGAGAGAGGGGGGGGGGGTGATGCTGATGGTGGTGATGATGGAGAAGTTGAACGATGGAGAGGAGGTGAACATGATAGTGATGATGATATCGTGACAATTATGATGAGGATGGTGATAATGATAATAGCAATGATTATGAATAGAAAGTAGATCACGGAACCTCCAAGAAGTTTCAAAATACATAAGTCTACCACTTAAATAAAAAGTAAAATGTATTTCCTTCTAGGCTACTTTACTATGAGGAATGCCATTGGAGATAAACCCTCTGACTGAATAATTAATCCGTACACAGATTGATTCAACAATAAAGATCTATGAAAGTGGTCTCGAGGTCATGGCCAAACCACCCACAATTTTTCGTCAGAAGGTTTTAACTTTTCAGATTATCTGCGCTAATAAACCAAGGAAGGAAAATGTAATCAAGAAATGTTAATAAAAACATTACAATCTCGTTTTGCAGTGGTAATAATGATGATAATGATGATGATAATTACAATGATAATGATGACAATGATAACAATGATGATAACAATAATGATGATAATTATAATAATGATGATATCAATAATAACGATAATGATAATGATTATCATTTCGATGATGAGTATAACATCAACAAAAGAAATACAAATAGTAACGC
>BOPN01000332.1:185757-190757 GCA_017312705.2 Penaeus japonicus
CTCTGTTTCTATCCCTCCTCTCTCTCACTCACTCTCCCCCCTCCTTCCTCCCTCTCCTCCCTCCCTCTCTTCGTCTTCTCCCCTTGTCTCTCTCTCACTCCCTCATTCTCTCTCTCTCTCTCTCCTTTTTCTCTCTCTCCTCTCCCTCCTTTCTCTCTCTCCTCTCCCCTCCTTTTTCTCTCTCTCTCTCTCCACCTCCCCTCCCCTCCCTCTCCTCCTCTTCTTTCTCTTCTCCTCCCCTCCTGTCTCCCCCCCCCCCCCCCGCTCCATTGCACGTGTTGTTTGGAAACCACAACCAGCTACTTTCAACACCAGTAGTTAAGTTTCAGTTCCACTAGGAATTTTTGACGCTATGAAGTTCATTGTTTTACGATAGAATGTAAAGGAAGTTATTCGCGAAAGCACGTCATTTGCATATGTTTAATATCTTCGTTTCTTGATGATGATGGCAAGAATGATGATAAAGATCGTAATACAGCAATAACGAGGATGATGATGATAATAATGATGATACCAATAACTATAACAATAATAATGATGATAATGATAATAATAATAATAATAATAATAATGATAATAATAATAATAATGATGATAATAATAATAATAATAATGATAATAATAGTAATAATAATAATGATAATAATAATAATAATAATGATAGTAATAGTAGTAGCAATAGTAAAGCTATTTCACAATACAATTTTGTTGATATATTCAGCTTCGAAATCCGGAGTAGGAAAAAGGTGAATTTTATGAACGTTGAATTTCGCAACACCTTCATTTTTGCATAAGAACATTCACCTATAACAAACCTCTTACTGATGACGAAGGCTGGAGTATTTTAAGTGTTCATAAAACCTTTTATTATTTTTTGCGTTTCCTTCCGTGGTTATTTTTACCTCCCCTTTGTCTTACTTTTACTA
This sequence comes from Penaeus japonicus, assembly GCA_017312705.2. Lineage (NCBI taxonomy): Eukaryota > Metazoa > Arthropoda > Malacostraca > Decapoda > Penaeidae > Penaeus > Penaeus japonicus. Next base: position 186,684 of record BOPN01000332.1, read on the forward strand.
CCTTGAGTCATTATATATATATATATATATATATATATATATATATATATATATATATATATATATATATATATATTTTTTTCTTCAAAAGTAATTCGTATTTGTTTTATTCGACTGCTGGTTTTAGATTTAGATTCTTACTTAATATGTTTTTTGCGATTCTCAAAACTCAAAATGGATCACTTATTGCTTAGGTACAGATAATGGTATTAGTGATAATGAAACTAGTATTGCAAAATACGAGATTGAACGAAATACCAACATAGATATCGTAGTAATTACGTGCGATATAATAGGCGATTATCCTGTGAATGATAATCGAAATGTCTTTACAGTTAATTATATCAAGGTGTTTTATCATAAGCAAATATAAGAGAACCGAAAACGTGTCACATTCCAAGACAAAGTAATAAACTAAATGCAATTATACAATGATAATTATATAGATAATTCTGTATCGGGGTTTCTGGATGCAATATAATCAACATAATCTATGCAGGAGAAAATTTTGCTTTATTAGGTGTGCAATATCAGGAAGTGACTGGAATATCTCAAACATTATCTCTGTTTAATCGTGAAAATCGAATGGTTATCGAAATCAAGATGAGGAATTTATATCAAAGCTATGAGATGTTATTCTTCCCTCAGACCCTTGAGATTAGACTGTCAGACTGAATAAGAGTTATATTAAAATGTATTATATGTAGTATTAAACGCATATAAAGAAATTAATAGAATATTATTGCAATACATAATAAGTCATATAAATTTATTACACACACATAATAACTGATATAGTAATTGATATAAACGAATGAAACAAATATGCTAAACATACATTTACACTGTCTAGTCGCTGTGATCATATTCCCTTTATAAAAAACGGAGAATTAGTTAATAAATTTTCAATCTGAATCATAATTAAATGCGTTTCTAATATATGATTAATCGGAATCTCTTCAAAATGATCTCATAAATTAAACAACAGGAGTATTAATCAGACGTATTAATCAAATCTGTCATTCGTTTATCAATTTCAAGAAAAAAAAAAGTAAAAAAAAGAGACAAAAGCCACCGAAGATTTTGAAGATACAGAAGGGCCCAACTTCCTCAAACTTCATGGTACAAGAACTGTTCCTAATCTCATTAAAGATGGACAGAGGCAGCTGCAGCTAATCCAGACTCTGTGAATACCTACTCATCGGTTTGGGGTGTCGATTCTGCCTGCCTGGGGTATAGTGCACTGAGACATACGTTCGTAGATACATACATGTATATGTGTATGTGTATGTATATGTATGTATGTATGTATGTATGCATGTGTACATATATATATATGTATATATATGTGTGCGTGTGTGTGTGTGTGTGTGTGTGTTCATGTGTGTGTGTGTGTGTGTGTGTGTGTTCATAAAAGCTTTTTTTTTGCATTTCCTTCCGTGGTTATTTTTACCTCCCCTTTGTCTTACTTTTACTCTCTTGCGTCATTATAGCTTTATGTATATATATATATATATATATATATATATATATATATATATATATAAATATATATATATATATTATATATATATATATATATATATATATATATATATATATATATATATATATATATGAATATATATATATATACATATATATATACATATATACATACATATATATATATATATATATATATATATATATATATATATATATATATATATATATCCATACATGCATGCATACATACATATATACATCATACACACATACATACATATTTACATCATACATACATACACACATATTTACATCATACATACAAAACACACACACACACACACACACACACACACAAGCATCACTACTTCCGTCACGTTCCAAGTGATGAAATACCGACCAGAGTTTCATCAACAAATTTGCACAGATTTTCGCAAAGTAACACGGCTGACTGACCTGGCTTGTGAACTCCTGCAGTACTGAACATACGGCAACAAATAAGATAAGATAATCCTATGTATATGTATAAGTAAAGAAGTGAAAAAGATGGGTGATTTTAAGTATCTGGGATCAATGGTGCCACACGGTGCAACAGGGAAGTGAGGAAGAGAATGCAAGCGGGGTGGAATGGCTGGAGTACATAGATAATAAATAATAAATAATAGAGTAACAGAATATCCGCAACTTTGAAAGGGAGGGCTTATAGGATGGCAGGAAGACCAGCCATGTTGTATGGTTTGGAGACGGTAGCTCAAACCAAGAGGCAAATAACAGAGTACATGAATAATAAATAATAAATAATAGATAATAGATAATGGAGTAATAGAATATCCGTAACTTTGAAAGGAAACCAAGAGGCAAGAGGCAAGAAATAGAGGTGGCAGAGATGAGGATGTTAAGGTTCTCTCACTGGGAGTAACTAGAAAGGATAAGATCAGAAATGAATACGTAAGAGGAACAGCACATGTGGAACAGTTTGGAAATAAGAGGAAGGGAGGGAAGGTTAAGGTGGTTCGGGCATGTGACGAGGAGAGACGAGGATACGAGGAGAAGACGAGGAGAGACAAGGAGAAATGAGGAGAGACGAGGAGAAATGAGGAGAGACGAGGCGAAATGAGGAGAGACGAGGCGAAATGAGGAGAGACGAGGCGAAATGAGGAGAGACGAGGAGAAATGAGGAGAGACGAGGCGAAATGAGGAGAGACGAGGAGAAGACGAGGAGAGACGAGGAGACGAGGAGAAATGAGGAGAGACGAGGAACATGTCGAGAGGAAGATGTCGGGAAGAGGAAAGAGAGGAAGGCCTATGAGGAGATTCATGGATACAGAGAGAGAAAAGACATGAGAGCAGCTGGTCTGAATGAAGAGGATGCAGAGAATAGAGGAAGATGGAGGGAGACAGGCGATCCGCTGTGGCGACCCCTAATTTTGGAAAAGTCGAAAGAAAAAGAAAAGTGATTGTTCCGATTTTACGTAAACTATGAATCAAAACCGCTTCAGGACAGCGGCATTTCAAAACCAAACTGCTCTGTTTTTTATCAGCGTTAATATGTATAATGATATATCTATAATGTCTTCTGGAGACTTGATTATCATTATTATTATCATTGTGGTTATTACTGGCATCATTATAATTTGCCTTTTTCCTTCATATCACATCAACGGATATTACGCTGTAAGACAATTTTGTACATATAGAGCACATACATACTTATATACATGATTACGTGAATATATATATATATATATATATATACATACATACATACACACACACACATATATATATATATATATATATATATATATATATATATATACAAAAAAAAATAATCAAATCAGAGTAACAGGTTATTTTTTTTACTTTTTTTTTAGCATACAAACGACTTTATAATGTTATATCGTAGCTCAAAACCGTATTCTTAAAACCCTATAATCAAACAGAAAGGAATAGACAGTACCACATTCTACAAGAAAATAAACCACAATGTAATGATAAATCACTTTTTTTTAGTTTTTTTCACATTATATCACCCATAGACAATATCAAAAGAGAAATTTTACCTTTACCCAAAGCCAAAATTTCCGACCCGACCGCCACGCATTAGAAAAAACAACAACAACAAAAAGACTTCAACCCCGAAAGACTTCATTCCTCTTACCTCTTTTTTTTGGCTTTTTCACCTTTCATCATCCATAGACAATATCAAAAGAGAAATTATACCTTTAACCCAAAGCCAAAATTTCCGACCCAACCGGCCACGCATTTAGAAAAAACAAAACAAAAAAAGACTTCAACCCCAAAAATACTTCATCCCACTTACCTCTTAACTAGCTTAGTTCATCAGGCACGAAGAAGCTCATAACACCAACCACGTCAAAACCTCCTCTTTTATCACAAAATATCGTTAATGTATTCCTCCTTCTCTCTCTCTCTCTATGTCTCTGTCTCTCTGTCTGTCTTCTCTTCTCTCTTATATTCTCTCTCTTAGTCTCTCTCTCTTTCTCTAAAATTCCTTCTTCGGTGACGAGAGATCCAACCTCTTCACGAACCTGGCAGCGTGGCACCACTGAGAGCCGAGCCAGG
>BOPN01000332.1:200757-215757 GCA_017312705.2 Penaeus japonicus
ATATTTTTTTTCTGTATTTGAATATTTGTGTTCTATATTACATGGCTATATTTGTTTACTTCTATAGTACAGAAGAAAATTATAAATGGAGAGAGCCAAGGTTGGAGAGAATGCAATTGCGTGTTTGTGTCTCTCTCTCCATATATATATATATATATATATATATATATATATATATATATATATATATATATATATATATATAGAGAGAGAGAGAGAGAGAGAGAGAGAGAGAGAGAGAGAGAGAGAGAGAGAGAGAGATACATGTGTGTGTGTGTGTGTGTGTGTGTGTGTGTGTGTGTGTGTGTGTGTGTGTGTGTGTGTGTGTGTGTGTGTGTGTGTGTGTGTGTGTGTGTGTGTGTGTGTGTGTGTGTGTGTGTGTGTGTGTGTGTGTGTGTGTGTGTGTGTGTGTGTGTGTGTGTGTGTGTGTGTGTGTGTGTGTGTGTGTGTGTGTGTGAATGTGAGTGTGAGTGAGTGAGTGAGTGTGAGTGTGTGTGAGTGTGAATGTGAGTGTGAGTGAGTGTGAGTGTGTGTGTGTGTGTGTGTGTGTGTGTGTGTGTGTGTGTGTGTGTGTGTGTGTGTGTGTGTGTGTGTGTGTGTGTGTGTGTGTGTGTGTGTGTGTGTGTGTGTGAGTGTGAGTTTGTGAGTGTGTGTGTGCACCGTCCTTCTGTCTTCTACCAAAAAGTAAATACGAAAAGGATAATAGTGATAGTAGTTATAACAAACTTAGCAACAATAAAAATATAAAAATATAAATAATTTTAATAATATCAATAAGTAACAGTAATCCAAATAACAATAACCATCACCACAGGAATTATCATAAACATATCCCAACAGAAATAACAAAATAATAACAACAATAACAACAGTAACAGAAGTGAAAATACCAAAAATAAAATGCACAAACCCCGACCCATTTTACAGCAGTATCCCCTGACAACCAGCGCCGCCATACTTTACGGTCGTTTCTCTACGACCGAAAAACCTTGAATAAAAACCATCAATATATTTTCCCGTCACTAATTTTTTTTCTTCTCTCTCTATTTCCATTGCGGGTGTTGCAACATGACTGTTTTTTTTCTATCACTGACATCCTCTCGTACGCCCGTTGTTGTGTAGGGAAGTAGGGAGAGAGAGAGGGGGATAGAGGGGGGTGGAGGGGGGGGAGTAAGAGAGAGAGAGGGGGAGGGAAAGGGAGAGAGGGAGGGGGAGGGAGGGGTAGGGGGTGGAGTGGGAGGGAGAGAGGGGTGGAGAGGGAAAGGGAGAGAGAAAAAAGGGGAGGGAGGGAGGGAGAGGGAGAGGGAGAGAGAAGGAGAAAGAAATATAGAAAGAAATAAGAGAGAGAGAGAGACAGAGAGAGAACGAAATAAAAGAGAGACAGAGAAAGAGCGAGATAGACAGACAGACAGACAGACAGAGAGAGAGAAAGAGAGAGAACGAAATAAAAGAGAGACAGAGAAAGAGCGAGACAGACAGACAGACAGACAGACAGAGAGAGAAGAGAAGAGAGAGAGAGAGAGAGACAGACAGACAGACAGACAGACAGACAGAGAAAGAGAAAAGAGAAGAGAAAGAGAGAAAGAGCAAAGCCATTCAATTGTCTCTCATCCAAACACAACCGGAAGCGCCAATAGAGAACTTGGGTGTCATTCCGCCATGAGGTTATTAGAGCCGAACGCTGCCGGACGTACGAGAAACGCTGAAGGAAGAGATAAAGCGAAGAAAGAAAGATGGGTGGAATTAAAGACTCGTTAAAGAGGCTATATGAGAAAAATAAACGGTACATTTAAGTCATTAAGCCAATATATATATAAAAGTGTGGTTTTTAAAATCTATTCGAATTTTTCTTTTGTAATCTTTTTTTTTCTTTTTTTTTCTTTTATCGTGTCATCTTAGAAATAGAAATTTTGGTTCATATATAAGAATAATCTTTAATTTTGATATCTATTTACGTAAGAAATCGATGTTAAATTCGTCTATTGAAGTAATATATGACTGAATTGTGATAAAACGGTATTGGATTCTAATTTTGATCCTCTTTTTGATAGAATTGAAACAAAATGGGATACCAAAGCCATTATTGTGGAAAACGAACGATTTATAGCAGATTTTTTCGTTCATAAACACAAAAGGAAATATATCTATTGTTCTTGTTACTTCCTGACTATTAACCATAACGTATGTAATGGAATCTTCATGATCATTTTCTAAGCCGAGTTTCTTAGAAAATAATAGATTCTTCTAATAGAATCATGGGAGAGGGACAGAACGGGAAATGTACGTGTATATGTGCATATATACATATGTAAATACAACACCCACCCACCCACACACACACACACACACACACATATATATATGTATATATATATATATATATATATATATATATATATATAATATATATATAAATATATATATATACATACACATATATATACATATATATATATATATATATATATATATATATATATATATATATATATATATATATATCCATACACAAACAATCACACACACACACACACACACACACACACACACACACATATATATATATATGTAAATATATTTATATATGTATATATATAATATATATAATATATATATAGAGAGAGAGATATATAGATAGATAGATAGATATAGATATACATACATATACATATATATAAATATATATATATATATATATATATATATATATATATATATATATATATATACATATACACATAGACACATACATACATATATATATTCATATACATAAATATACACATTTATCTTTATTTATTCATTCAAATATATACATACAAATGAATATATAGGCGTGCATATATATATATATATATATATATATATATATATATATATATATATATATATATATATGTACATGTATATGCATGTATATGTATATGTATGTGTATGCAATGTACATGTATATATTTATACATATATATATCTATATCTATATCTATATATATACATACATACACACATACACACAAATAAAGACCCAGTCAAAGTATGTCCATCCATAATCCCTCAGCCCCAAGGCCCCGAAGAACCAGCCATCCCTTGGCGACGGAGTTTCTACTTGGCTTCCCAATTAACAGTTAGAAATGGTTCCAGTTCCGTAAGAACAGCCTCAGGAAACTCACGGAGAAGGAGGAGGGAGGAGGAGGAGGGAGGAGGAGGAGGAGGAGGAGGAGGAGGAGGAGATTCCATCACTAACGGGAGAGAGAAGAGGCGTCTCGGGAAAGGAAAAAAGAAAGAAAATAAATAATATGCATCTTGCCTCTGTTCTCACCTCGGTTCTATTGTTTGTTAAGTGTCTTCCGTTTCTTTCTTTAAGTGTTTAGATTAATAATAATAATAAAAAAAGTTCTTTGTCTTCTGTATGATTTGAAGTTGATAGAGTAATTATCTCGCGTGATTTTCACTCAATTTTTCGTAGCTAAGTATCTCTCTCTCGCTCTATTTACGTCTCCCTTCCTCCCTCTCTCCCTCTCTCTCTCTCTCTTCCTCCCTCCTTCTCTCTCTCTCCCTCCCTTCTCTCCTTCTCTCTCCCTCCCTCCCTCTCCCTGTCTCTCCCTTCCTCTCCCCCTCTCTCCCTCCCACCCCTCCTTCTCTCTCTCCCTCTCTCTCCCACCCTCTCTCCCTCTCTCTCTCTCCCTCCTTCTCCCTCTCCCTCTTCCTCCCTCAATCCCCCCCTCTCCCTCTTCCTCCATCCTTCTCTCTCCCTCTTCTCGCTTCTCTCGTCTAACCTTCAGGCACACACACACACACACACACACACACACGCCCAAGCCATTGACCGCCAAACGGAATCTCTCAATGGATTCTCTCGCCGCGGATTCCATAATGTTTCGTCTCTCGTTCCGGGCAGTGTTTCTACCGGCGTTGAACGGAATGATGTGGAATCGGATGTTCAACCTCCTCGAGACGAGACATGTGCTCTGGTGTTTGTTTTTTGTTTTTACTTTTTACTTTTTTTTTCTTTTTCTTTTTTTTTCGTCAGTGTTGTTCGGGTGTGTTTTATGAAGTCGTTTTTTATATGGGAGTGTTTTAGATCTACGTTTTTCTCTTAATGACCATACAGACAAACACAAACAAACACAACTCAATGACCATACAAACAAACACAAACAAACACAACTCAATGACCATACAAACAAACACAAATCATCATAAAACATGGCTCTGACCAATGTTTATTCCTTCAAGTTACGTAAATACAACCGTTATCGCGGCGGTACCTATTCTCATATCCCAACTGTACCACGTGCTACAGTAAAAAAAAAAAAAAAAAAAAAAAAAAAAAGAAACGAAGTCATTCCTTCCGTATTGTCGAATTCGTACCTATGCGGTTTTTGTATTTTCTCTCACCTCCTCAATTTTCCCTTTTTTTTCTTTCTTTCTTCTTCCTCTTCCGCCGTGTCTGTCATATACGCCCCCCCCCAAAAAAAAAAAAAAAAAAAAAAAAAAAAAAAAAGAGAGAGAGAAAGAAAGAGAGAGAAAGAGAGAGAGAGAGAGAGAGAGAGAGAGAGAGAAATGACGAGGAAGACGCAATATGACCGGAAACGGTAAAGTCCAGATTGTGAGGAAACTCGAGCCCGGAATGGAGACACCAATCATCTTGAGCGAATCTTCGGGAAGTTAAACTTTCTTCTTCTTCTTCCTCAGTGAGACGTGAGGAGGAGGAGGTGAGAAAGAGAAAGAGAGAGAGAGAGAGAGAGAGAGAGAGAGAGAGAGAGAGAGAGAGAGAGAGAGAGAGAGAGAGAGAGAGAGAGAAAAAGGGAGTAACATAACTTTGTTACTCGACAGCGTTACAAACATCACTCGAAATCTCTTCACCCGTGCGTTCAAATACGGGCTATTTCCCCCCCCACCCCCCACCCCTTGGGTTCCGTGCGAGTAGCGAGCAGCGAGTAGCGAGCAGCGAGCGAGTAGCGAGTAACAAAGGAAAGATCTCGTGAGAACTGCCTCGACCTGGAGAGTTCCTGATTTCAACGAACGGGTCACGTCAGATTGATTGGTAACGCTAAGCTCTGAATACCAATCACAATGGATTTTTTTCTCTGAGAAACCTTAAGTGTCTATAGTACACTTTTCATAGTCTGTGGAGGGGAAACTTGGGTGCAATGAATGCGCAAGGTTGAAAACAAACAAACAACAACAAAAGAACAACAGGAATCATGATTGTTGCAATCATTATTATTACTATCATGGTTAGTATGTTTATCATCGTTTTTGTCCTCATACTTGTCATTACCACCGATGTCTATCAACCATCCTAAATAAGCTCACTATTAAAATCAGCTACCAAAAAAAAAAAATAATAAAAAAAAAATAAATAAATAAATAAATAAAATAAATAAAAAATATATAAGAGCTACAAATTTGCGGCCACCTTCCCTACTAACCATAACCAATAACATAACATCCCGCAAACAAACAAACACACACTTCAATGCACACCCTTTACGCACGGATATTCCACGTAATATCCCCCGTAAACCGGTGCTATCTAGATGCCAGAAAAATAGCAAAAAGACAGCCAGGACTTACGTGTGGTTGGTCTTAATGTAGCCTTGCTTAACCTTGATGGCTTTTCGTATTTTTTATAGTCTATGTTTTTTTTTTTGTGTTTTTTTTTTTGATAATTTTGTCCTTCTTATTTTTTTGTCTGTTTTGTTCTTACCTGTACCATAAATATAGGACGTCTTAAATACTCGTCTAATGATTCCTTTAACGTGGGTTTTTATATATCATTCAAGGGTTCAATTTTTTTTTATTTTATTTATTTATTTATTATTATCTTTTTTTTATCTAAGTCTTCAGTACTTGTAAAGAAAAACGAGATGCCTTGAATCTGAGGTTCATAATCGGGGGGGGGGGGGGGGACGTGAGTCATATCTAGGGGGGAAGGGCGAGGCTAGGGAGAAAAATAGGGAAGAAAAATAGTATTATTTGTAATTCCTTAAGGGTTAACGACTGGGTCATTCAATTCTTAATGACTTAGGGAGAAAAATAGGGAAGAAAAATAGGAACAGGGAAGAAAAATAGTATTATCTGTAATTCCTTAAGGCTTAACGACTGGGTCACTCAAATCTCAATGACTTAATGTATTCATAGAAGTGTAAATGGTTTTAGAGACATCGCGCATTAGGTACAGCTATAATGGAGTTTTATTTCTGAAGGAAATTGTAAAATTGATAAGGTATTACGAAATGGAAGTTTTGTATTTGCTTCCCTTCCCGCATTATCAAAATAATTCGATTTGTTTAAGATTTTAGGGTGGAGGTGAAGGTGGAGGTGATGATGATGATGAAGATGAAGAATATGATGAAGATAAAGATGAAGATGATGATAACAATAACAACAACAACAAAACTGCCTTACATTAAACCCATGAAAACCAAGAACGAGATAAAAAAAACATAAAAAAAAAACATCAACACACTACAAAAACTTACAAAATATCAAAAGACAAAAAACAACAAAAAACACAAACACTTACCTGCTGAATGTATTAACGACACCATCTTGTTTAAAAGCAAGCACTTTTAGACAGATTTATTTCCTTGTCACTTCATGCAGTGATGCTTCGCTCACTTCCATAAATGCAATGTCCTTGACGTGCTTATGCATTCTCTGCTGCATGACTAGAGTGGGATTTTTACAGTGTCTCTTTCTACCTTGAACTTCGTCATGAAATCGTCATGAAATTCTTGAATCGCTAAAATTCGTCGGGAATTTTTTTTCAAGAATTTTTTTTTTGGACAGGTAGTTCTTAATTAAATAAATAAACTTTAGCATTTATTCAGTTAATTCCAAGTATATCACGATCAATAATTGTAATTATAAACTCGTACAATCACAAAATGATCTGGTGTCGCTTTTTTTCTTTCGTTTTTTGTTTTCTTCGTTTTTTGTTTTCTTCGTTTTTTTTTATTTTGCGGTTATGTTCTTGAAGAATTTGTTGTACTTAAGAATAGTTTTTATATGGCACGGGTGTGGAACGTGAATTTTCACGGGTTTTTACATCTTATTCTGTTCTGTAAACTAGTAAAAGAGACATGATTATAAATACACATTCTTTGATAATGATGATGATTATGAAAATAGTAATCATACTATCAGTAATGATAGTAATAATAATTATGATACTAATGTAATAAAATTACAAAAACAATGACAACAATAATAATGATAATAATAATAATAATAATAATAATAATAAATAATAATAATAATAATAATAATAAAAATATAATTCCAATCATAATAATAATAACAAAGCGACTAATGCTACTGCTAATAATAATAACAACAATGATAATGCTAATAAGGAAATAACTATAATAATCCTTAATAGTAATAATACTGATAATAATGATAATGATAATAATAATAATAACAATAACACTATTAATAATAATAAGAAAGCCATATTAGTAGTAATGAAATAACAACAACAATAATAATAACGATAATGATAATCATCATAATAATAATAATGATAATCATAATAATAATAATAATGATAATAATAATAATAATAATAATAATAAAATAATGATAATAATAATGATAATAATAATAATTATGATAATAATAATAACAATAATCATAATAACAATAATAATAATAATAATAATAATAATAATAAAAACAATAACAACAAAATCACAATAAACAATAATCAACATAACACCAATAATAAAGTCAATATCTCCCTCGCAACTTGCAACGAATGCCAACCAACCAACACACGGAATCTCATTAATCTCACTCCATATTCAGCGCCAGAGAAAGGAAACAAAGAAAGAAGCGAAGAGAGATGTGCTAATTATATGCAAATTTAAAAAAGGAAATCACTTCCGGAGGCATGACTCGGCGTGGGGGTCGAAACATTTCTCTTCTTGGCAGAGTTGCATGTTCTACTTATTTATGTTGCTCTGTCTTTGTGTTGCTAATTTTGTTTTATTTATTATAATTATTTATTTTTTAGTATGTTTTTCTGTTTTGTTTTTCTTTTTTTCTCTCTCTCTTTCGTTATCTCTCTCTCTCTCTCTCTCTCTTTCCTCGTAATGTATTTATCTCTTTCTCTCTTCTCCCTTCCATATTACCTATTTTCTCTATATCCCATTTTTCTTTTTTTTTCCTTGTGTCTCTCTCGGTTCTATTTGCATTTCTTATCCTCCCTTTTCTCTCTCTCTATCTCTCCCTCCTTCCCTCCCTCTGTTTCACTTTCTCTCTCTCCCTATCTCTTTCTTTCCCTCCTTTCCTTCCCCTTCCCCCCCTCTTTCTCTCCTCTCCCCCCTTCCTTCTCTCCCATCCCCCCCTCCTTCCTTCCCTCCCTCTCTCTCCTCTTCCTCCTTCCTTCCCTCCCATCCCCCTCCCCCTTCTTCCCTCCACAATATATTTCCTTCTTCACATAAATCTGCACTTGTGAACATAATGTCTTTGTTTTTTTTCTGTTTTTTTCATTTTCTCTTCTCTTTTCTGTTGTTTCGCTTTCCTTTTATTCCTTGTTGCTTTATTTCCTTTCTTTTCCGGTATTTATTTATTTTCTTTTTCTTATTTTTTCTTCAGTTCGGTGTAGTTATTATGAGAGATGAGTGTCTATGGGTATGTGTGTGTGAGTGTGTGTGTGTGTGTGTGTGTGTGTGTGTGTGTGTGTGTGTATATGTATATGTATATGTATATGTATATGTATATGTATGTGTATGTGTATATGTGAGGGTGTGTGTGAGTGTGTGTGTGTGTATGTATGTGTGTGTGTGTGTGTGTGTGTGTGTGTGTGTGTGTGTGTGTGTGTGTGTGTGTGTGTGTGTGTGTGTGTGTGTGTGTGTGTGTGTGTGTGTGTATGTGTATGTGTGTAAGTATGCGTTTATACAAAGATATATGTGCGTATGTACGCGTAGGCCGGAGGCGGATGCGTGGGCGTGTGTGTATGTATGTACACGCCCATAGAAGCAAACTTCCCTCATTATTTAAACAGAATGAAACAAAAACCACCCTTAGCACCATCACACTGCTCCAATTCAAATGATTCATCATCACACTGAACATCACAATCAATTTTCCTTCCACTTATTACACTGTTCACCACCTTTCGCGGATACACTGAAGTTGGGGGAGGGGGGGAAGAGCGGCGAGCGAGCACACCCACCACGTCCACCTCACACGGTTCCCCGCGTTACACTGGCTGGCGGAGACCTCAACGCAGCCGCTACTACTACGTCCGCCGCGCGACAACAGCTGTTAGGCGAAGGACCGTAGCGAAGATCACGTGACTAATTTTTCTTTTTTTCTTTTTTTTGGTGGGTGGGGGGGGGGGGGGGGTTGTGGGGTGTTACGTCTGTCTGTCTGTCTGTCTGTGTGTCTGTGTGTCTGCGTGTGTTTTGGTATTTCCTCTGGTTTGGTGTCTTTGTCTGTCTGTGTGTATGTCTTCCTGTTTGTGGGTCTTTTCTTTTATTTTCTGTATATTTCTCTCTTTTCTCTCTATTCTCTCTCTCTTACCTCCTCCCCCTTTTATCTTTCCGTCTTTCCCTTCCTCTTCTCTTGTTTCCTAACCCCACCCCCTGCCCTCTTCCCCCCCCCCTTCCTCTCCTACACCTTTCCCCTTTCTTCACTCTTTCTCACTCCTCTCCCTCTTTCCTTTCCCTCCCTCCCTCTTTCTTTCCTACCCCTTCTATTTCCTGTCTACCCGCCCCCATCTCTCTCTCTCTCCTTTTTTTCCTTTCCTCTTCCCTTCCCTTCCCCCCTTCTCTCTCTTTCCTCTCTCTTTCCTCTCCCTTCCCTCCCCCACCTGTCTCTCTCTCCTTTTTCCCTTCCCCTTCCCTTCCCTTGCCCCCTTCTCTCTTTTTCCTCTCCCTTCCCTTCCTCTTATGCCCCTCCCTCTTCCCTTGCCCCCTCCCTCTCCCTTTCTCTCTTTCCTGTTTACGAATCCCTTTTTCTCTCTCCCCCCTCCCACCTCCTCTTCCTCCCCGTCTCCCTTCCTCCCCGTCTCCCTTCTTTTCCCTCCCCTTCACTCTGTGTTCACACCACCTCTCCCCTACTTCCATTCGTTCCTTCTTTCTTTCTCTTTCTCTCCCTTCCCTCCCTCGCACCCCGTCTCTCTTTCTCCCTCCCTCCCTCCCTCTCCACTCCCTGCCCCTTCCGTCCCTCTCCAACCCCTTCTCCTCCCGTCCCTCTCCACCCCTTACCCTCCCTTTCCCTCTTTCCCCCTCCCTACCTCCCTCTCAAACCCCCTCTATTCTCTCTTTCTCCTTCCCTCCCTCCCTCTCCGACCTCTCTATTCCCTCTTTCCCCCTCCCTCCCTCCCTCTCCACCCCCTCCCTTCCCTCTTTCCCCCTCCTCCCCCCTCTCTCCTTCTCCACCCCTTACCCCCCTTTCCCTGTTTCCCCCTCCTTCCCTCCCTCTCAAACCCCCTCTATTCCCCCTTTCTCCCTCCTTCCCTCTCCACCCCCTCTATTCCCTCTTTCTCCCTCCCTCTCAAACCCCCTCTATTCCCTCTTTCTCCCTCCCTCTCAAACCCCCTCTATTCCCTCTTTCCACCCTCCTCCCCCGTTTCCCCCTTTCACCCTCCCCCTCCTCCCCCCTCTCCACCCACCAATCTCTCTCTCTCCCTCCCTCTCTCTCTCTCTCTCTCTCTCTCTCTCTCTCTCTCCTCCTTTCCTCACGACTGCCGGCCTGTGTATACAACTTTATCAGAGCGAGTCTGTGTCTGTTCGTAATTTTTGACGCTTTTCAATGGCGGGTTTCTCTGGCGCCGCTTTGTTTTGGTATGACGTCATCTCTGTGGGGATGGGGGGGGGAGAGGGGCGGGGAAGGGGGGAAGGGGGGGAGGTTGTTTGATCACGTGGTGTATGCTCTTTGATTTCTTATATTTTGGGATTTTTTTTTTTCGTTTTTTTTTTTTTTCTTTTCTTGTGTTGATTTTGTTGACTGGTTTGTGTGCTTGTTTGTTTGTTTGACTGGGTTGTGTAGTTATTTATTTGTTGATGTGCTTATGTAGTTGTTTAATTGTTTAGTTATGTATTTATTGATTAGTTTGTTTACTTATGCACTTATTTGTTGGTTTACTCACGTAAGTACTTATTTATTTGATTACTTATGTATATGCTTATTTATTTGTTTACTTATGTATATACTTATTTATTTATATGCTTATCTATCTATTTACTTATATGCTTATTTATTCGTACACTTATTTATTCATTTAATAGTCCACTAACTCCTTCATCCTTAACATATATACATATATTTGCGAATCATATTAAAAGTAATTACGCCATTGTGTCTATCGTAATATAATTCTACTAAGTATTTTTTAAATTCTTTTAGACAGCAGAAAAATACATCTGTTTACGATATGGTATTAATAGGTCTAAAATCTCTCTTCATCATTTTTACATTGAAATCGATGTGACATTTCATATAATATCAATTACTTATGGTGATGATGATGATGATATATGGTGATGATGATGATGATGATGATGATGATGGTGGTGGTGATGATGGTGATGATGATGATGATGATGGTGATGGTGATGATGATAACGGTGATTAGGATATTAATGATAGCGTTAATGATCATTGTAATGGTAATAATAACGATGTTGATAGTGATCGCGATAGGGATGATGAATATTGATACGAGAAATAAAAAGAAATAGCAAATAAATGGCAGTAGTATTACTATTAGTATTGATGGTAATTATAAAACACTGATGATGATAATAATAATGATAATAATAATAATGAAAATGATGATGATAGTAACAATAATGATGATAATAATAATGATGTAAATGATATTAATGATAATGATGTAAATTATATTAATGATAATGATAATAATGACAATTTTTATGATAATAATCATAATAATAATAATGATTATCAAAAAACATAATAAACCCACTTGTAATAGCGACAGTAAAAAAAAAAAAAATAAATAAATAATAGTAATAATTATAACAGCATAGCAGTTGATACCAGATACACCATAACCCCCCCCCCCCACCCCCCCGGTGATATAACACACCATGGGAGTGTGAGTCATCTATTTATTTACTGAGAGGGTCAGTTAATTAACAAACACCGCGTTTCCTATTTGGCACTATTTATTGTGATAGGACTTCTTGATAGGACTTCCTGAATTACACTCGAGATACGTTAGAAAATGATAGATAAATATTATTAAATATTATTAAGTTAATAGTTGAGAGAGCAATTTCTTATCGATTGAAAGGACCATTAATAGGATACTTATTGCCTTGCTAGGTCATTTGGTGCTAATTAAGTGGGCTTTTTCTTTATTACAATAATATTAATGATGATAATGATAATGATAATTAGGAGGATAATGATAATGATAATGATGATAATGATAATTAGGAGGATAATGATAATGATAATAATGATAATGATGATAATGATAATTAGGAGAATAATGGTAATAATAATGATAATGATAATGATAATTAGGAGAATAAGGATAATGACAATAATAACAATAATGGTGATAATAGTAATGGGAATGTAAAAAAAATATTGGTAATAAGTGATGATAGTGATGATATTAGTGAAAATTATAATAATACGGATGATGATGATAACAATGATAATGGTAATAAAGATAATATTGACAGTAGTAATAACGTTCATATTAAGAGAAATTATGATAACAAGGATAATAATGATGATAGTAATGATAACAATGATAATAGTGATGATAATGATAGTAATAAGAATGACATTAAAGATAAATGAAAATGATAATAATAATGATAACAAAAAGGATGATAATCATAATAATAATACCAGTAATTGTAACAACAACAATAATAATGATAAAAATTATAAAAATACTAGAAGTACTAGAACTAGAAGTAGTAAAGGTAATGATAAAGATAACAGTAAAGATATTCATAATAATTCTAATCACCGTCATCATGATAATGAATATAACAATAACAGTATTGATTGCAATAGTTACAACGCAAACATCTATTAATGCATACACGACAATGACAAAATAATGTTAATAATATCAATAACATTGATAATAATAATGATAGTAAACTTAATGACAATGATAATCATGATAATGATATTGATAAGGATAACAATAGTAATGATAATAATAATGATAATGATAATAGTAATAAGAATGACAATAATGTTGATAATCATAGTAATAATGATGATGATGATGATGATAAGGATGAGGATAATAATGATGATGATTCAGATAATTATGAAAATGATACTTGCAATGATAATGGTAATGGTGATGATAAGGATACCAGTATTAATAAAAATGATAATCATAATCATACAAAAATGATAGTGAAAATGGTAGCAATGATAATGATAGTGTTAATTGTGATGATTATAATGATGATAATTATTATAATTATGATAATGATGATAATTATTATAATTATGATAATGATGATAATTATGATAATGATGATAGCAATAATAGTAACAACAACAATAACATTTATGATAATAATTGTCATAATGATATTGATGATGATAATGATAACAATAAGAATAATGACAATGATAATTATAATGACACTGACAATGATGATACAAATGAATGAAAAAGTAAAAATGTTGATCATATTATTGATAAAAGTGATAATGATTATAATGATAACAATAATTGTAATAGCAATGATAATAATAATGAAATAAGCAACATTAATAATAATAGTAACACTAGTAATGATGATAAAAGTGATAATGATGATAATGAAAATAATGCTAATGATAATGATGATGATCATAAGAGTTAATGGTAATATATAGTAATGATGTAGTTATAATGATTAAAAATAATAATTATAATGATGATATCAATAATAATAATAACATTAATAAAAATAAAGATAACAAAAATGATAACAAAAAACAATAACTACATCAACTCAAAACAAAAAAACACGTTTATGATAACGATAACAAAAATAATATCAATAATAATAATAACGATAATAACAATTATAACGATAACAGCCATAATATCATAAATGGTAATAATAACAATGATAATAACAACAATAACAATTATAACGATAACAGCAATAATATCATAAATAGTAATAATAATAACAATGATAACAACAATAACAATTATAACGATAACAACAATAATATCATAAATAATAATAATAATAACAATGATAATAACAACAATAACAATTATAACGATAACAGCAATGATATCATAAATAATGATAATAATAACAATGATAATAACAACAATAACAATTATAACGATAACAGCCATAATATCATAAAAAGTAATGATAACAATGATAATAACAACAATAACAATTATAACGATAACAGCAATAATATCATAAATAATAATAATAATAATAACAATGATAATAACAACAATAACAATTATAACGATAACAGCAATGATATCATATATAGTAATAATAATAACAATGATAATAACAACAATAACAATTATAACGATAACAGCCATAATATCATAAATAATAATAATAACAATGATAATAACAACAAAAACAACAACAATGATCCTGCAACAACAATTTCCCGATAGCCATGCACATCAGCTGTAGTGTTGCCATGACATATCCATGCACTGCACATTAGGGTATTTCAATAATTGCAACTTTTGAAATGTCATCGTGACTGTACAAAAATAGGCTCCATATATCATAAAAATGAAATGTGAAAAAAATCAGCTTGATCTGATAACGTTTAGGGGTTGCACTTTTCAATTTAATATATTACGCATTTCCGCGGAATTGGGGCCGCGCAGGCGGACGAGGTCCACGCACTTCGAACTTCCTCGCTAACGTTAAGTGATCATAGTTCCCTTCCGAATCATAATCAAATTTGTGTCTTTAGGTCATCAAGTTCCTTGCTGACCTTGGGCACTTAAATATTACATGTAACAAATTCTTCACTGATCTTAGG
>BOPN01000332.1:225757-235757 GCA_017312705.2 Penaeus japonicus
TTATTATGTATTTATATTATTATCATTATTATTATTATTATGTATTTATATCATTATTATTATTATTATTATGTATTTATATATTTATAATTTTCCTTTTTTTTCAGACAACCCGCAGTCTCTACATTCACCTATAACCACAAGAAAGAAGACGCAAAAAACGAAAACTTTCCCGCAGATATTACGACTTAACCTGCACTGCGATTCCGATCTCAGATTCCATCTTAATAAGTAAGTCGAAGTCAGTGTAATATGTTGTTGATTGAATATAACTGTTCTAAGTAGCTTGGTTCCTGATAATTAGTAATATGTCTCTCTCTCTGTAATCTAGTGGTTGTTGAATCGTTCAGTACAGGGGGTGTTCACTGTATATTACACAGAGCACATGAGTACTTGCTGGATATGAGAATCTTGAGGTCAAGCTATCACTTCGTCTAAAGAATGGGAATTGGGACACAAGTAAGTTAAAGCTATTGTGTATGTACTTGTGCAGAGCTTTATTTCTTTTTCATTTTGTTTAGATGCTGAAATCATAATGTGTCAAGATATTCCGATATTAGTGATTTTATTTTGATTCTGTATTCAGTCTGAATGATTAATGATTAGTGTTTATTTGAAATGTGTTGTTTCTATGTTAATTGATTCGATTTTGAAACTGTTTTTTTATCACCTTATTGATAATATAAGTTGTTTCGTTTGATTTATCCTCAGGTCGGCAATTGAATTCTAACATAAGTCTTAAAAAAACATCTTAATTTTTATCTATTTCTTTTTTCTTACCTTCTTAACTGGATAAGTAAACATCAGTCAATTAATTCTACCAATCTATCATAGACAAGCTTACATCAACGAAGACCGTAGACGTAAAATACAAAACATTCAAGTACCACAAAAAAAAAAAAAAAAAAAAAAAAAAAAAAAAAAAAAAAAAAAAAAAAAAAAAAAAAAAAAAAAAAAAAAAAAAAACATACAAACCTTTCAATATTTCAGAACCAAGACTTTGAAACCTGACACGCCGGTCATACTCGGGGACAAACAAGGTCACACGATATGGCCAAAGAAGAGGAGGTCACGACGTTCACTAGAGTCCAAGTGTCTATCCTACAGGAAAGAAGGATGCTGTTCTTAGATGACCCTGCTTCTGTCATCGAGGAAGGGGAATACGACAGTGACCTTCTTGAACTTTCGAATCGGTAAGGGCAAAGATGATAACTTTGAGATGTATTTGAAGGTTCTATGTGGCTTAGATTTCTGAGGTGGTTCCATGTCTGGAAGTTGAGAGGGCTAAGAGAAAGTATTCGAATTAGGTTATGGAATTCTTCGAAGTGGGTTTTTAGAAAGATGTTGTTTTTTTCTGAATGTCCTCCTTTCGTTCTTCTTCTCTCTGCCAATGTCTGTTTGTCTCTGTCTCTTTTTCCTTCTCTCTCTCTCTCTCTTCCTCTCCCTTCCTCCCTCCCTCTCTCCCTCCCTTTTTTAAGGACTATTCTCAATCATTATCACAATCTGCTTGACCCGCAGATATGACAAGAAGAAACAAGAAAACAGGACCAAGAACATCCCGTATCTCGTGAAACTGGAGACCACATCCCATCAGTCTTCGTGTCTGTTGTGGAAGAAACCTCGAGACACTGTACTGTGAGTTAAGTGATTCCTGTACCTTTTGGGAGAAGAAAATGCTTTAGTTTGAACTTCCTTCGTCCTGCGCAGTGTGAGTTCAGATCGCTTTACTTGGCGTTTGAGGATCCTTGTAGATTTTCAATTGTTTTTTTATATTGTTGATTTCTTTGGTCATTCGTCTATTTATCTATTGTGTTAGTGAGAGTATTTTTTAAACTATTTCTTACTGTGCTAGTGTTTTATTATAGTTTTAGTTACTGTTTATTTTCATATATTGATTAGTGCATCCATTTATTTAATTAGTGAAACAATGTTTGAATAGAAGTTCGTCCAATGTAAAGTGAGTTCAAGTGGCTTTACTTACATACATGGATCAATGGATTATCGTTTCTTTAATAGCATTTTTGTCTTTTGAAGTAAGACATAGTTTGAACATAATTTCGAACTTCGTGCGTTGAGATGTAAATCAAAAACAGTTTGTTTCTTTTACGTAAGGAAAATGTCTGATGTGAAAATCAATCATACGACATCCAATGCCAAGCTGTTGGTGGTCAAATTCCATTCAATTTTTGGAAAGAACTTTGAAACTAATGTTGATCTTTTTTTACGAACTTACAAGGAGATATGATTATATTGTATATAGCAAGGACATTTGTATAATTTCTATGTATATGGTTGCACAAATATGAATGGTCAACATGATCGCATTCACCTGGTATATCATTTGCAATATGTATTTGCATCTTTATGGTACAAAAATAAGGATAAGTTTTTTTTATGAAAGGCTGATACAAGTTATGTAAATTAGAGCATGTCGTTGTGTAAAATATGACCCACACGAGTAAAAATTCAAATTCAAAATTCAAATTATTCCATGAATTACGATGGTTATTCTTAATACATATATAACTTGTTGCAAAAATAATCGGTATACAATGCATTTGTTTGATAAGATGTCACAATTGGCATTTTAAGAAATATTCTTTTAATTTTGTCTTGAAATCATTGAGGTTAGTGTAGTAGGTTCCAGGTCAGGGGTCAACGTAATAGTATTGACGCGTCCCTATTTCTGTGTTAGATCTCTTGACATAAAGAGAATTTACTTGTCGTGTTCGAACACCTGATGTGTTCCTTACAGTTTGTACGGGAAGGATCCATTGTGGATAATTCCCATGAATTATTTTATGAATGAAAATACATGTATCATAGATGGATTTGGCTTGGATTTTTAACCAGTTTAGTTTAATAATATGTGGGGTGATGTGATCGAACTTACTAACATTACCCAATGCAACTCTTGCAGCAAAGTTTTGTAGTCTTTGTGATTTCTCTATTAGGGTTTTGTTAGTTGAGCCCCAAACATTTAAGCAATAATTAATGATGCTCAGAGCTAGTGTTTGTACAACCGTGATTCTTGTTTCTGTAGGGATTTGATTTTTTATATGATTAAGATATATTAAAGTTCCCATTACCTTCCTATGTATGTTATCAACATGGGATTCAAACGTCATATATCTGTCGAAGTGTACTCCTAGATTTTTTTTTACTGAAGTGCTTGGTTTAATTTGGCAGCCCTCGAAATCTATGGTTGTGTCTATGGGAATTTTAGCTAAATTTTGCCGACTACCTATGAAGATAGATTGCGTTTCACAGTAACAGTTCGAGGCAAAGACATAAAGCCCGAACTATTCATAAACTCAGATGCGTTCCCCGACAATGTTAAAGTGTTCTTAAACAGAAACAAGTACAAAAACGATCAGAATGTTTAACCGCGCAAAACCGTCAACACGTCCAGTGATTAGGTCACAGAACATCTTAAAAATAGAACATATCAACGCACAATCTCTCCTCGGTCTCTTTGAAAAAAATTGTATTGTTAGTAAAGGAGAGAAATGTAGACATACTCTGTGTTAATCAAACATGGCTCCACCAGGAAATGATAATTAACTTTATCAAAATTACAAATGATCAAGTTTATCGATGTTGGCGGTTGGGATCGAGTTTCTTGTTTCTCCTGTTTTTTTTTTCTTCTTTTCTTTTTTCTTAGAGCTTCGTTTAAGTGTAACCTGTGTTGAAGCTCCAGCGCTGGCATTGTCTACCTTGTTGGTTTTTGGTTTTCCTGTGGGCGTGCGCTTGGGTGACGCAGGTTTGGGAGAAGCCGGTGTAGTTGTGGGGGCGGAGGACTCCTGGCGGTGTGCACAGGCGGAGGGGCGCTGGGTGGCTCAGCATAGTTGGAGGCTGCTGAGGGCGCGGGGCAACTGGCTGGGGCCGCGGGCGGGGAGTGAGGGGAGGGCAGTGGGCGGGGAGTGAGTGAGGGGAGGGCAACGGGAGGGGAGGATTGGTGGTCATGGGCACAGGCGTGGAGGGCGTGGAGGTGAGGGTGTTTGTGTTTGCCTTACTTGGGGTGGAGGTAGAGGGCGTTATGATAGGGGGGAGGGAAGAGATGCAAAGGGGAACGTTTGGTAGGTGCTCTGATCGTGGGTGGGGGATGGGGGATCGGATGGGATTAGGGGGTGGGGGGATTGGTTGAGGGGTGAGGGATGCATCCTCGGCGAGTTCATGTTGGTGATGACACATCGCACCTTGCCCCATAATTGTCTTGATGGCCAACTGCTGTTCTGAGAACATTCCGATCAGGTCTATTTTGTTTTCCATCATATTATGATCTGTGTGAGATGGCTCATGATGGGTCTGCGTTCCTTGGTCTTTGTACTTACGAAAGAATTTTAGGAAAGATGTGGAAATACCTGATTAAATAGAGTTGGTTCTTTAGATATGATTAGCTCGCATAATGACTGAGGGTCATAGTGATTGAAGTCACGAAAAGTTTTTGTAACCGGTGGTCGCTTTGGTTTCTTTATATTCAACGTCATCGTAATAAGTTCATGATCAGCAACATGACATGGAATGACGTCTGTATGGAGTATGGTATCTAATCTATTCGTTATTATTACATCTAATAAAGACGAGTTGTTTTCTGTGATCCTTGTGGGTTTATTGATCACTTGTTCTAGTTTATTTTTCTTGATTAACTTTGCTAACTTAGCATGTGGTTTATTTAAATCATCATTTAAGTCACCTAAGATAAAAAGTGATTTCTTTTTTAAGGACATTTCTCTAAAAACCTTTTCAAGATATTCAAAAGATTCAGATTTTGCATGGGGATGTCTATAGACGGCGCCAATAATGAAGGAAGGAAGCATGTTGCTTTGTACGGTAACCCAGACATCTTCTACGGCAGTATTATTAACTGTTGTAGTTGATATCCTATTTGACTTAAGGGTATCCCTTACAAATATGCATACTCCACCTCCTCGCCCTGCATCACATCGATAAACTTGATAATTTGGAATGTTGATAAAGTTACTTATCATTTCCTGGTGGAGCCATGTTTCACTAACACAGAGTATGTCTACATTTCTTTCCTTTACTAACAATACAATTTCTTCAAGGTGACCGAGGAGAGATTGTGCATTGATATGTTCTATTTTTAAGATGTTCTGTGACCTAATCACTGGCCGTGCTGACGGTTTTGCGCGGTCAAACATTCTGCTCGGTTTTGTACTTGTTTCTGTTTAAGAAAACCTTTACGTTGTCAGGGAACACATCGGATTCTATAAAAAGTTCTGAATTGATTTCTTTGCCTCTTATAGTAACAGTGAAGCTTGAATAATATTCATGTGTCATCTTAGTTTTGAAGGCTTTAACATTTGATATGCTGTCAAAATTACTAACGAGGAAGTCTTCAATATCTTCTTCGTTTGTATCCGGATGACAGCTAGTGATATATAAATATACTACCTTGGGACGGTCGGCACCTTGTAGGGGTTTTGCTGTATTGCGTTCCTCCCTTGTTTTTCTTTTTTGTTTTCTCGAGGTAACGGTGACGAAACCTTCCTCGTCTTGCTGATGGGTTTGATGTGTCTCCGCTCGTTCTACGTAGTTATTGATGACGAGCGGTGGTGATTGTGTAGTAGGAGAGGTGGTAGAGGGGGCAGGGACTCCAGGCACGTGGTGATGTGTTGCCTCTTCCCATTTGCGGTTGGGTGGAAGAGGTTTTTGATTATTCTTCCTTTTAGTGTTTCTAACGAAACTTCTTCTTGGTGTTACTTGTGTAGAAGCTTCGCTCCTCACACTAGTTGTTGATGTCTCGGCGTTCCTCGGCAAACGCTTGCGTGGCGCCGGGCGGGGGGCGGCTGACCTGTCAACAAGGTCGCGAGTCTGCTTGCTCGATGTGGGTACGGATGGAGGGGACGGGGTGTCAGGGGAGGGTGGAGGTGTTGAGGGAGAACTAGGAGAGGCATTGGTTGTGGATACTGCCATGGAAGGTGGGGGAGGAGGGGATGGAGTGTCAGGAGAGGGTGGTGGTGGTGAGGGAGAGCTAGAAGATGCATTGGTTATGGATACTGCCAAGGAAGGTGTGGGGGAGGAGTGGTTTTGAGTGTGCTTATTTTGTGGCATGGAGGTAGAGGACATTCTGGTAGGGAGAAGTGATGTAAATGGGAAAGGTTCGTATGTGGACTGGTCATGGGTGGGGGTTGGGAGATCGGATGTTGAGTAGTGGGAGGGGGTTGAGGTTGTTGTGCCGGATGCTTCCTCTCCGCATTCCTGTGTCTGGGGAGGCACACCTTGCTTAATCACACTGTTCAGTGCAGATTGTTGTTCGGAGAACATTCCGATCAGCAAGTCTTTTATTTTCAATAAGACTTTGACTGCTGAAGGAGGGTTCAAGTTCAGGCTGGGTTTGTATATCTTGGTGTTTCTTATGAAGGAACATTTTCACAAATGGTGTAAAAATACCTGTTTCCTTTGGTGGGGACCAATCAGTGACGGGAGTGTCTGTCATTGATGTAACAAACATTATATTATTGTTATTCAGACACTGGTCGATCATGGTATGCACTATGAAATTCGTCATCCGTTTAATGTCTCTGGTTGTGTTTCTCGTTTTTCTAGAGTCTGATATGTTTAAAACAATACTGTGAGCGTTATCGATCTCATCAGGGCTGTACAATTTCCTAATCTGATCACACAGGACCATCCGTGCCCATGCTTTTTTCGTTGCAATGAAGCACAGGATGGTGTTCAGCACTATTGTGATATTGCCGATCTGATAAATGGCTTTTCTGTATGTGTTCATTTCACTGTCGTCACTGTTTTCACTGGAGGGGTTGCTGTGGTTGCTAAGGCTGCTAAAACACCCTTTGGGCGGGGGGGGGGGCAACCTTTACCCTGGTGACACATATATATATATATATATGTGTGTGTGTGTGTGTGTGTGTGTGTATGTGTGTGTGCACGTGTGTGTGTGTGTGTATGTGTGTGTGTGTGTATGTGTGTGTGCACGTGTGTGTGTGTGTGTATGTGTGTGTGTGTGTATGTGTGTGTGCACGTGTGTGTGTGTGTGTATGTGTGTGTGTGTGTATATGCATTCCCAATACTCGTTTATTTCTTTATTTTGTGAGCCCAATGCTCCTTTTGCTTCATACTTGATTAATCCCATCCCTGATAACATAAATTCACCTTTTTTCTTTCTTATCTTTCATCGTATCCACATTGCGCTCAGTGACCTCTTTTCTTTTCTATCTCATCTCAATTATACTTAAACTCTAGCCTCCTTTAAGTCAGCATAACGACTTTTCTCAATTGGCATTTACACCTTACTTCCTCACCTACCACTTGAGTCGGTTTTCTGTCTCCCTACGCTCGTGCATCACGTGTGAATCATGGCGTGTAATCTCCGTAGACTTTAACACCGTCGCCCGCCTACGTCTTGCACTCGCCGGTCCCGAGACGCTCACCCTCCGCGCTGTTCTTTTGTTTTGTCCTTTTGTTTTTCCGTTACACTCGTAGGCTCGCTGGTTGTGATCTTTAGTTGTAAGAGGTTCGTATCCCTCTTTGGGTATTGACTGTTGCCGCCGTTATCAACTTAGGAAATGTCGTCAATGTGTCAACAGGAGGACGAATGCTGTAAACAGTGAACGGAATTCCTCTCTTATTCACTGAAAACGGTTAGAATTCAAATTCAAAATTCAAATTCAAAATACGTTATTCCATAAATTACAATGGTTATTCTTACATAAATACATATATATATCTACACTTGAAGAATAAAGAGGTGTTCTTTCAATTTTGTTTTGAAATTACAAAAGTTTTTAATGTTTTTGATATTATCTGGCAACAAGTTCCATATTTTCGGTCCACGAATTTGCATCTGTCTTGCCCCTGTTTCTGTATTTGATCTTTTTACAAATAGGGAATTCACCTGGCGTGTTTAGATGCCAACTGTATTCCCTACAGTTTGCAGGTGGAATAACCATGGTGGATAGAATCCATTTATCAATTGTAGGTAAAGAGACAGGTATCATAACTGCACTTAGGATGAACTTTTAACCATTTTAATTTTTGTATATGTGGGGTAATGTGATCGAATTTACTAACATTACCCAGTGCAACTCTTGCAGCAAAGTTTTGTAATTTTTGTACTTTTTGCCTTTGGGTTTTGTTGGTTGAACCCCAAACATTTGAACAGTAATTTATTATGCTAAGAGCTAGTGTTTGCACGACCATGATTCTAGTATCCGTAGTGATTTGATTTTTTATGTGATTTAGAAATATTAATGTGCCCATTACTTTCCTGTGTATGTTATCAACGTGTGTTTCAAATGTCATGTATCTGTCCAAGTGTACTCCTAAATTTTTCACTGAAATGTTTGGTTTGATAGGGTGGCCTTCAAATTCTATGGTTGTGTCGATGGGGATTTTGGCAATGTTCTGTCGACTACCTATGAATATGCATTGAGTTTTATGTGGATTTAATTTTAGACCATTACTTTCAAAATATATTTTAGCTTGTGTAAGAGTGTTTTGAGTATTTCTTATTAATGTATTTAAGTTATTTACTGAGTCACTATGAAGAAACTGTGAATCATCGGCGTACTGCACTAGCAGGCAGTTATGAGCAATGGTTGATAAGTCATTTATGAAAACTGTAAATAGGATTGGGCCTAAAATAGATCCTTGTGGAACACCAAAACATATTGGTTGTTTCGATGATATGCTTTCATTAATTTTTACAGATTGCGTTCTATTATTCAGATAACTAGTAAACCAGAAAGAATCAATTTTATGGGATCTTAGTTTGTGAAGAAGAATTTTGTGATTTACACTGTCAAAAGCTTTTGAAAGATCACATAATGTGAGTAAATTAACCTGATTTTTGTCTATATTATCATAAATTTTATTAGTTATCTGCAATAACGCTGTTTCAGTGGATAACCTATTTCTAAAGCCATGTTGTGTTTTAGATAATAGGTTATTGGCCTCCAGGAAATTCGTTAGTTGATTTGCTACGATTTTCTCCAAAACTTTAGATAATACAGGGAGTATTGTAATAGGGCGGTAATTATTAACGTCGTCTATATCTCCTGATTTGAAAATTGGTGTTACTATTCCATGTTTCCAAAGCGATGGAAAAACACCAGTGACCAGGGAAGTGTTAATTATGACCGCCAGATAATGTGCGGTTGCTGGTAGACTATCCTTAATAAAGCGCAAAGCAATACCGTCTGCTCCTACAGCATTTGTTTCGCGAAGGTGTTTTATTACTAGGATAGTAGTCTCCACATCAATTGGTTTTGGTCTGAAAATATTAGATGTAGGCATAGCTTGATTTATATTTTGCTGTAATGTAGACGCATTTGTTTGTTCATAAGTTAGTTTACCTATTTTTGAAAAGAAGTCGTTAAAATACTCTGTGCTTTGTGTAGAACTTGTACGATTATCAGTGTGGTGTTTGTTGCTAGGTACGATTGACTTAATAATTTTCCATGTTTTATCCGAATTGTTTTTATATTCTATGAATCTGTTTCTGAAATAATTTGTTTTTGCACTTTGTATTAACTGTTTAACATTTTTCTTTTTTATTT
Organism: Penaeus japonicus; assembly: GCA_017312705.2. Taxonomy (NCBI): domain Eukaryota; kingdom Metazoa; phylum Arthropoda; class Malacostraca; order Decapoda; family Penaeidae; genus Penaeus; species Penaeus japonicus. Next base: position 235,303 of record BOPN01000332.1, read on the forward strand.
TATAATCTGCCTTAAGGGCGGCGTCATTTCTGTTATTTTTGAGACTATGGTGGGCATTATTTCTGTCTTTAATAGCCCTCTTGATGTCGTCATCTATCCAAGGAGCAGGGGGACGTCTGACGACTCTCGTTACAAGAGGTGCCAACGCGTCAATACTGCTTTTAATCACTTCCGTAAGGATAGCTACCTGTTTGTCTACATCATCTGTTGAAAAGATATTTAAGAGCATCGTCTCTTTAGATCTGATGAGCTCGATGAATGATTGAAGATTATAATGCTTAAGGTCACGAAATGTTTTTGTTATCGGTGGTCGCTTTGGTTTCTTTATATTTAATGTAAGTGTGAGAAGTTCATGGTCAGCAATATGACACGGGATGACATCCGTATGATGGATAATGTCTGACCTGTTAGTTATTATTACATCTAATAAGGATGAGGTGTTTTCTGTAATACGT